>JADBJO010000834.1:290000-292500 GCA_016801955.1 Conus betulinus
TACAGTGCAGGCCAGGGTAGTGAAGACCATTACAGTGCAGAACACCATAGTGCCGACCATTACAGTGCAGACCCAGGATAGTGAAGACATTACAGTGCAGACCAGGGTAGTGAAGACCATTACAGTGCAGACCAGGGTAGTGAAGAGATTTACAGTGCAGACCAGGAGAGTGAAGACCATTACAGTTCAGACCAGGGTAGTGAAGACATTACAGTGCAGACCTGGATAGTGAAAGACGATACAGTTCAGACCAGGATAGTGAAGACATTACAGTGCAGACCAGGATAGTGAAGGCCATTACAGTGCAGACCAGGATAGTGAAGACGATTACAGTGCAGACCAGGATAGTGAAGACATTACAGTGCAGACCAGGATAGTGAAGACCAATACAGTGCAGACCAGGATAGTGAAGGCCATTACAGTTCAGACCAGGATAGTGAAGACATTACAGTGCAGACCAGGGTAGTGAAGACCATTACAGTTCAGACCAGGATAGTGAAGACATTACAGTGCAGACCAGGAGAGTGAAGACCATTACAGTACAGACCAGGATAGTGAAGGCCATTACAGTGCAGACCAGGAGAGTGAAGACCATTACAGTTCAGACCAGGATAGTGAAGACATTACAGTGCAGACCAGGATAGTGTAGACCATTACAGTGCAGACCAGGAGAGTGAAGACCATTACAGTGCAGATCAGGAGAGTGAAGACCATTACAGTGCAGACCAGGATAGTGAAGACATTACAGTGCAGACCAGGATAGTGAAGACCATTACAGTTCAGACCAGGATAGTGTGAAGACATTACAGTGCAGACCAGGATAGTGAAGACCATGACAGTGCATACCAGGATAATGAAGACATTACAGTGCAGACCAGGATAGTGAAGACCATTACAGTGCAGACCAGGAGAGTGAAGACCATTACAGTGCAGACCAGGAGAGTGAAGACCATTACAGTGCAGACCAGGAGAGTAAAGACCATTACAGTGCAGGCCAGGATAGTGAAGACATTACAGTGCAGACCAGGGTAGTGAAGACCATTACAGTGCAGACCAGGATAGTGAAGACATTACAGTGCAGACCAGGTTAGTGAAGACCATTACAGTGCAGACCAGGGTAGTGAAGACCATTACAGTTCAGACCAGGATAGTGAAGACCATTACAGTGCAGACCAGGATAGTGAAGACCATTACAGTTCAGACCAGGAGAGTGAAGACCATTACAGTGCAGACCAGGGTAGTGAAGACATTACAGTGCAGACCAGGATAGTGAAGGCCGTTACAGTTCAGACCAGGATAGTGAAGACATTACAGTGCAGACCAGGTATGAAGACCATTACAGTTCAGACCAGGGTAGTGAAGACATTACAGTGCAGACCAGGGTAGTGAAGACCATTACAGTGCAGGCCAGGGTAGTGAAGACCATTACAGTGCAGAACACCATAGTGCCGACCATCAAGAGAGTGAGACAGACAGACAGACAGACAGACAGATAGACAAAGAGAGAGAGAGAGAGAGAGAGAGAGAGAGAGAGAGAGAGAGAGACAGAGAGAGAGAAATCTTAAACCTAACCCCCACTCTCTCTCTCACGCCCGAGCACGCGCCGAGCACGCGCGCGCGCGTGCGCGCGCGTGCTTGCGTGTGTATGTGTGTGTGTGTGTGTGTGTGTGTGTGTGTGTGTGTGTGTGTGTGTGTGTGTGTGTGTGTGTGTGTGTGTGTGTGTGTGTGTGTGTGTTTATTCACACATGTATCCAGTATGTTCTAAAGAACGTCTTTATAGGCTTGCGTGTTTTCAAGTGTTTATTTTTTCTCTCTCGTCTTTTTTTTTTTTTTTTTCTTTTTTTTTTTCTTTCTTTGAAGGCATGCTGTAAAAACGTACTGGAGTTTAACCAACTCTTAAATAAATGTCAGCGAACTGCCCAGAGAAACTTGGACAAACGAGTCACAAGACAAAACACAACGCGTTTCGACCTCTTAGGTCTTTCAGGTGAAACAAAAATGAAAACAATAATGAAAATGCACTTAGCTTTGATCGCTTCAGATTGTTTTTCTGTGTTCAGCGCAAGGAAGAAGGCTTTCTTCCTTGCACACACAATATTTTGATCATGGAGAGGGTTTGTTGGCAATGTGAATACCCGAAAAACAAAAATTCCAGGAAAAGTTAGGAAGACAAAGGAAACAAAGAAACAAAAAGGGGTCTATTAAGATCTTCCGCGAAACTTTACTGATCGAGTTTTTGATTTGCCTCCAAGATAATTAAGAATACGCCTTTTTTTCTGTTATTCTCTCTGACATTTTCTTGGTCTCTATTTCCCTACAGCGATCGTAATCGTTTCCATCGGGTTTATTCAACTCATGTATTTTGTAATGTGAAACACACACACACACACACACACACACACACACACACACACACACACACACACACACGTACGCACGCACAGCGCGCGCGCGCGCGCGCACACACACAAATTCACACATACACACACACACACACACA
>JADBJO010000834.1:302500-310000 GCA_016801955.1 Conus betulinus
GAGCAGACAACATGAAGTCGTCCAGAGGCAACAGGCTAGCGGAGACGCTGCACTGTTGCCGATTTACGTTCTGGTGTTCAGTAGTGCGTGTTATCGTGCAAATTTCGGCAGGATATCACCAACAAAGTCCTGAACTGAGAGCAACTATTGATTTGTCGCGGAGCTAACTTGAGTGAGCATGCTCCTCCCCCGTCGACGTCCCCATGTCCATCCAACGAGTCACCAGGAACTTGCTATAATACTGACGGTATGGGCGTGAACTCACCCAGAGCGTCGACGTGGAAAGAAAACCAAGACTGGGATCACCTCGAGAGAAGAATATGAACGTCCACAGAATTCCAGACTTTCATAATGCTGATCGATGAGGATGGGAATGATGAAGATGAAGCTATGGAGATACATTCTTGTCTCAGACTGTCTGACGGGGCTGTACTATACGTTGACTTTCCTATGACATCCCGGCGTCAACCAGGCCCGAGAGATAGAGACACCTGCAGTATTCGTCAGGAAATTTGAGCGACAATTTCAGAGACGCTCTCGTTAAGCGAATTGAACTTGACTGCATGGCTCCAGGCTTCCATTTTGAGCCCACAGCAAGTTTTGAGCATGGTATAAGCCTAGGGCTTGTTGTTGCTCATTTGTCCTGTCAATTATGAAGGTATTCTGTTCATTTGTTTCTGAAATAAAAGTTATTTAAACCGATTCCTCTATGGTTTGTTTGATGATTTTTGTTGTCCACAAAAAATGTTGATATTCTGTTATCATTGCTGCTAAATGTCAGTAAACCCAAAGGTTAACTTGACGATAAGTGGGTTTTACTCTCTCTCTCTCTCTCTCTCTCTCTCTCTCTCTCTCTCTCTCTCTCTCTCTCTCTCTCTCTCTCTGACTGGGGAAAGAGAAAGAGAAAGAGAGAACCAGTTGGGGGAGGGGTGGCGCAGGGGCGCTTGTGTGTGTGTGTGTGTGTGTGTGTGTGTGTGTGTGTGTGTGTGTGTGTGTGTGTGTGTGTGTGTGTGTGTGTGTGTGTGTGTGTGTGTGTGTGTGTGTGTGTGTGTGTACTAGCGAGTATAATGTCCCTTCTTATGGGGCCTCTTAGTGACGTCACTGCCCATACACCTTATCACCTCCGTCTCATTTTCTTTCAGACACCCCCGCCTCCACCCACACCCACATTCATTCCTCCCGCCACCCGGGCGCTTCTACAAATCCCGAAAGGACTGTACATGGATCTACAAATATTCCCCTTATTAAAATCAGAGTTTCTGACAATTCAGCATGTCATTAGTGCCGGACCAGATCATTCTTCTCAAGAAGCCACATCCTCGGTCTGTTCAAACTTCAGACTCGGAGTCACTTTTAAGCTTTCTCATCATTCTCTTCATACCGTCAGTACCAGAAAGTTCGGTAGGAGTTCAGGGCCACACGTTCTTCGCCACGTGCCTGTTGACATGTCACGTTCTTCTTCACGAGTGCGTAGCACAGCATTGATCGGAATCATGAATGACTTCATTCAACTCTTGAAGATGTGGCATTGTGCTTTTGAATACTTCTGAGCGATGTTCTTCGTTGCTGGGTCGCTGGATGATCTATGGGCGTTAGCGTTCAAAAACTGGGTATGCTGCATATGGTGTTCACAGCTCACTGGCGTCCAGCCTACCGATGCTCTAGCTTAACGTGTTATCGTTCTGTTGATGTCTATTTCATATATAAGCGGTTCCATTCTTCTCATTTCCATGAGATAGTAATTATCCCCGTTTTCAATATCGCCTGTGGTGGGTGTGGACCTCAAACCTGACGATAACTACGGTCTTTTGTTTTCTAAACATCTACTGGGGTTTTTTTTTCTTCTTCTTCTTCTTCTCCATTGACTCTGTAAGGACTCACTGGAGCGCCACAATGAAGAACAGTTCACCAGGTTCCTTCAGTTCTGTTGACTGTGAGCCAAAACCTGGGTCTCCGTCAAAGTTTTTCCTGTCTGCAATGTTGTCTGTCGGCCATTTTTTTTTTCCCCTGTCTTCCCCTCCGTCTTCTTCCCTCTGCAGTTCACTGGAGGATAGCATTAATAAGGCCACGGGTTTTTCTTTTTTTATAATTTTATCTTCCTGAATGATATAAGTAGATTTTCTCACGATCCAATTTGCTGCGTGATGGATTCCCGTACTTGCTGACTGGTGATATGATCGGTGTATCTGATGTTTAAGAAGCTTGCGGCCACATCTCAATTCCAATGGCTTGGCTCTTCTTTTTTTTTTTTTTTCTCCAGATCCGCTGTGATGGGGTCATGTCTCACCTGCGTACAGTAAAACTAAACATACTAGTGCATGCAGAAGCCTGGTCTTGTGTGTCACGGAGATGGTCTGGTTCTTCTATACAGGTTTTAATCGGGAGAGTGCTGTGGCTGTCTTTACTGGCGTTGAGGGGATTTCTGGCTTGGATCCCTCACTGCTAAGTTAAGTGAATTGTTGTTGAAGAGATTCTAGCTCCCTCACCGTGGACGGTTACATCAGTTTTTGACTCACCGCAAACTTGACCCATCCACGCCTCACCCCCCCCCCCCCCCCCACGCCCCCCTGACCCCCCTCTGAGAAACCAACACATACTGATACAACATATTGTTAAAGATGTCTGCAAACTCACTCCTGGAATACTTCGTTACTTAGCGTCGAGATGGAAAATGGAATATCTATCTGCTGGAGCAAAGCAGTGCGAATACTATTCTGGACGTCTGCCCTTCCACTGGACCGTTCTGATATCTGTCTTATTTGAAGAGAATGCTTGGCTTTTTTTTTTTTTTTTTTTTTTTTTTTTTTTGCTGTCCCAATCTCTGCGCCACCTCAGAGGCAGTGCACCCACGCCGCTCATTCCGACACCCCGTCCACAGCCACAGCCCGGTCGGCCTCGCCGCAGCCCCAGCACAGCAATCCACAGGGAGCAGTCAATGTCAAGTCGTCAAGAGGCAACCCACCGGAGGAGACACTGCACTGCTGCCGAGTCACTTCGGTGGTGTTCAGTGGCGCCTGTTCTGATCTAACATACGCAGGACACCACCTACTAAGCCCCCTACTGACGACACAAATTGCTTAGTCGCGGAGCCGGCGTGAGTGAGCTCTCCCTCCGGAGGGCGCCACCACGTCCGTCCAACGACAGCCCCCATGGACTCGCCGATACCGGTGACCCCGACGGAACCAAACTAAGGCCACAGACGTGGAGAGGATATCGAAACTGAGGTCACCATGAGAGCAGGGCATGAAGGGCGCAGAACTTGAGACATTTTTTTTTTTTTTTTAAATGCTGATCGATGAGAATGAGGATGATTAAGATGATGCTACGGATTTCCATTTCGGTCTGAGACTACATGACAAGGCTGTACTCCACGCTTCCTTTCATAATATATCCCGGCGTCAACCAGGCCCCGAGAGATACAGGCACCTGCAGTGTTGGTCAGGAAATTTGAACAACACTCTCAGAAACGCATCCATTAAGTGGATGAAACTCGACTGTGTGGTCCCAGTCTTCCCAACTGAGTCCGCAGCAAACTCATCTCTGGGTAGGAGCCGGCCGGTCGGGGCAGAAAAACCCACATGACTCTGATGGGATTCGAACCCACGACCTCCCAGCCGGGAGTCCGCGACGCTAAACCACTTCGCCACGGCGGCTGGTAAAATGCTTGGCTTTTCTGTTTGCATGAAGTGGATGCCTGTCTCAGTGTTACACACACACACACACACACACACACACACACACACACACACACACACACACACACACACACACACACACACACACACAGATTCAAAGATTTTAATCCTGTGACCCCTTTTGGGGCATGGAGGACTTGAAACCAATCAAAAAATAGAAATGAAACAAATTAAACATCCAATTTTCCCTATAATTAAACACACTGAATGTAACGTTAAACAATTTTACGAAGTTTCAAAAACTTCGCTAAGTTTAGCAACACTTTCTTACCACCACAAAACAAACGACAATAGTTAAATACGGCCTTTGTACACTTTCTAAGTATAAATCGATTTCTAATGTCGTTATATTTGTTACATTTCATTACAAATTGAAATTCATCACCAAGGTCATTCTGATTTTTTTTTTTCTTTTTTTTTTTTTTTTTTTTTTTTTTTTTTTTTTTTTGGGGGGGGGGGGGGGGGGGGGGGGGTGAACTTGAATTAAGTCATCAAATAATTGTGCATGATCAAAGAAAGTATAAAGGAAGAAAAACAAAAAAGAAAAGAAAAAAAAAGTTCAAGCCGTTTTTTTTTTTTTCGTTTTGTTGTTGTTGTTGTTTTTTTTACTGTCACGACTTCACTAATACATTTATGAATGCTTGCAGTCGGAGAGATGGTGAAGACCGATGGTGTTCCATATGGTAAAGACTGAGGGTAATCCCCTTGGTAAAGACCGAGCGTGTTCCCAATGGTAAAGACCGCTGTGTTCCCAATGGTAAAGACCGAGGGTGTTCTATATGGTAAAGACCGCTGTGTTCCCAATGGTAAAGACCGAGGGTGTTCCATATGTTAAAGACCGAGGGTGTTCCACATGGTAAAGACCGAGGGTGTTCTGTATGGTAAAGACCGAGGTGTTCCACATGGTAAAGACCGAGGGTGTTCCACATGGTAAAGACCGAGGGTGTTCTGTATGGTAAAGACCGAGGGTGTTCCACATGGTAAAGACCGAGGGTGTTTCTGTATGGTAAAGACCGAGGGTGTTCCACATGGTAAAGACCGAGGGTGTTCCACATGGTAAAGACCGAGGGTGTTCCACATGGTAAAGACCGAGGGGTGTTCCACATGGTAAAGACCGAGGGTGTTCTGTATGGTAAAGACCGAGGGTGTTCTGTATGGTAAAGACCGAGGGTGTTCCACATGGTAAAGACCGAGGGTGTTCCACATGGTAAAGACCGAGGGTGTTCCACATGGTAAAGACCGAGGGTGTTCCACATGGTAAAGACCGAGGGTGTTCCACATGGTAAAGACCGAGGGTGTTCCATACCGTAAAGGCCGAGGGTGCAGACGAGGAGTGTGGACACGGCACTACACCCAAGCGATCCAGATGTTTTAAACCTTATACCGGAACAGCCTTTTACATGGACACAAGGCTCACACACGGACAGAAGGTAAAAACCAAAAATACAAAAAAAAAAAAAAAGAATATTCCGTGATTTCTTAAATCTGTAAGCATAGCTCATTTAATCAGTATTGCGCGGTTGGACTCATAATGTTGTGTAGTAGTATAAATATGAGTCATTTGTGACCCTGTATGGTCATGATTCGAATGGATGCTTAATAGTTGAGTACTCTAACAACACTTAGTGATGACTTCTGAAGGCCTTTATCATTGCACAGTCCTTTATCATTTATGATTAAATTCGTAACTTATAAATTATAACTACCACCGGACCACTCCCACCAAATTTTGCTAATAAAGTAGCTACGTGACGTACACTAAAGATTTTTCTTTTTATATCATGTATCCTCCACGCTTCCCTCCAGTCGCGGTATCAATCGTGATTCCGTATCGGCTATTTTGGTCTGACACACGTAGGCGGATCTGCCTTAAAAGCATGGCACCACATTCAGGTCCCACAGATTTCTATCAGCGCCATGATTCCCGTAGAGATGTTGCGTAAAGGTGTTATGCTCTGTCCTTCCACTGACGTCACCCGTAACGGACAACACTGGTCCACCTCTGAAACATCCACCTTCCACTACTACGCCTCCAAGACGGTCTTGGGTGATTAGTCCCGCTGAAATTCACGCCCCTACCATGCCAGCTTCCGGTGCCAGAGAGGTTCCTGTCTCCCTGCCTGTGAGTTGATTTACAGCCTGACCCCCGTGTTTGTCATGTCTCAGCATGCATTGTGGTAAAACCACATGAAGGACTCTTTTCTCCTGCCTGTACATTGTGCTCTTAATTCCAATCTCCTGCATCCATCGCCAGTGGAAAGCTGATACAGCCGGTGTTCCCGCGGTCGTTGACCACCTTGTCCTCATACATTGCCTGGTCAGCCTCATCTTGAGGTCTTTGGTTGAGCTGCTTTCCGGGTTCAGAACGGATCCAAGAAAGCTGAATCTTTTTTCAGGGATCCTTTCCTTCAAATGGCTGTACGATCTGCGTGATGTTACTTGCTGCTCTTGTCTGGAATTGTTGGCTGAGATTTGCTTTGTCTTGAGATGAATCTCATGTCATGAATATTCGTTCTTGTTGCATTCTTCAGTTTCATGGTGAGTTCCTGAGTTTTTTTACGTTCCAGGGGATCAGAGTTATCGATGAAATGTAGTATGCAAAGATGCTGCCGACCTACGGATGTGGAGGTGCTGAAAGTTTTGAAGCTTTTCCTGGATAAGTGCTCCCTGCAGGTGATGAACGGCATTAAAGAGACAGAATAACCCTGGCGAACTTCTACGGTTCTTTGGATGGAAGACGTCTCTGAGGCTGCTTTCATCTTTGTGTACAGCTACTGCTAGACCGGCCTTGGTGATATGCCGTCAGAGTTACAGTTCTCCATGCCCCGCCACGATCTCGATGACATGGTCAATGTTGAAGTTAACAAACGGGTGGTAAAGGTCATCGGACATGTTTTCTACCCGTCAGTCTTGCGCGGAATGTTGTTTGGTTGTGGTACTTTTTGGACCCGGTCTTGTCTTTCCCCCAACAGTGATTTCATCTACCTTCCCTTCGAAGCTGTTCAAAAGGATGTTCACCATCACTGATGGTGACCAGTGCTCCCGGCGGGGTCATTCTTGCACACATACGTCTTCAGACCTAGCAACCCATCCTCCGGACCCTCCGTTATGTCTCCCGCGTCAGTGCCCGATGATGTCAGTACTGTGATGATATCCGGCTCCTATGACACTGCGGTCACACCCACTTTGGAGAACGAACAGAACCCGCAAACATGGTAGCTTCCTAACATCTGCTACACACGCAAAAAACAAAAGTATTTTGTGATGATACCCGGCTCTTCGTGCTTCAGCAATTCTACTGATGCATTGGCCATCCTCTGTGACGTGACTTCCTTGAATATTCAGACAGCTTTCTCCATTGTACCATGGACAGACCGTCACTGCTGCGAGCTGTCGTGACTTAGGAGTGTTTGCAGGTTTGGTGATGGCGTGTTCGACTTATTAACTTTGGCACATACTAGTCAGTTTTTTTTGGGGGGTTTGTTTGTTTGTTTTGTTGTTGTTGTTGTTTTTTGCATTTTTTTAACACAGGAGGAAAACGTTCACCAAAACGGCATCCCTCGTTGCGGTGACTTCATTTGCTTCATAGACACACCTGAAGTTGTCTTCATATTCTGTGCAGTTTTTTTTTTTTTCTGTTACTATTGCTTGTTCTGAAACGATGGCAAAGATTGCGATGCTGATTTTAACCCCTAAATTCCGTATACTTTCTTGAGACTGTCTTTGTGTAAGGCTGGCTGGCTGTCTGTCTGTTCAGTCTATTTGTCCAGTCTGTCTGCATGTATGTCTGTCTGTCCGTATGTAT
>JADBJO010000834.1:312500-322500 GCA_016801955.1 Conus betulinus
GAGAGAGAGAGAGAGAGAGAGAGAGAGATCAATTGTGTACCTGCCAGAGATCAAAGGTCATGTGGTTTATCAGCCTTAATACAATTTAAGATGGAGCAATTTAGCAGCCTCCACTGAAATAATGACAAGGTCCCAATTTGCGTATACGTAACACTGTCACATATTTGCACAAGTGTTGCGGTTTTTCTTTTGAAACAATCTTAAAAGATTACTGTACTGCCGAACGAAAGAAAAACAAACACATTACAAGACAAAAAACACGACATATATATATATATATATATATATATATATATATATATATATATATATATATATATATATATGTGTGGTGTGTGTGTGTGTGTGTGTGTGTGTGTGTGTGTGTGTGTGTGTGTGTGTGTGTGTGTGTGTGTACATAATCATATATAACACAATTAATAGTACATTCTATTCCCCCCCTTCTTCCCTCCCCGTCCTCCTTCACTCCCATCTTACCCTTACCCGCTGTTGTCTACTCCTACTGTCGCTATTGCCTCTCTTCTCCTCCCCCCCCCTTCCCTGTTACCTTTCCCTGTCAAGCTTTGGAAAGTTAGGGGAGAGAATTATCTGTGCCACGGGTTCCATGACAGTTATTTTCCTTAGACCCGCTCCGAATCCTAACGTCGCTTCGATTTGCATTATTCTCGTGTTGGAAATACGACTGTTTAGCTCAAAGGTGATTCGTTTTGATCTGTCCAGTACGCGAAAGAGTCAACGAGCCAAATTTAATGAAGATCAGATAAAGACTGTGGATTTGGTTTAAAAGCAAAGACACATATACACAAACAGACTGCAAACAGAACGCTTTATATATATTAGATTAATTTGAACATTGGCATCCTTAATCTTTATTAGCCCGCGCAGAGTGCACCAACTGCTGCGCTTACTTGATTGCAATCCTTTTTTTTTCCCCTGAAAAATCACTACAAAACATTTTCAGTGCAAAACAAAAAAAACGATTGAAAATACCTTATATTAGCAAATAGCACCGCAGAATGAACAGCGCGTGTCCATTGAAGTACCGAAATGACCATGAGCTAATGGCTAAATGACAGCAAGACAACCAACCAAACGAAAGTTTTGCTCGCGAAGTTTTTCTGCCCCGATCGGCTCTTTGCTCAGACTTGAGTTTGCTATGGCGTCAACCTGGAAGATGGGAACCACATAGTCGAGTTTCATCCACTGAATGGGTGCAAATCTGAGAGTGTTGCTGAGATTCCCCGACTAAAACACAGCAGGTATATGTATCTCTCGGGCCTGGGCTGGCGCAGGTCTACATTAAGGAAGTAAGCTTAGAGTACAGCCTTGACCGACATTGAAAACAATAGCGTTATTATCATACTCATCCTCGTCGATCAGTGTGTGAAAGTAGTTTCAAATTCGGTGGCCTTTCTCGTCCTGCTTTCATGATGACCTCAGTTTTTTTTTTTTTTTTTTTTTTTTCTCGTTGCATCTTTGCCTATAGTGGGTTCCTGTCGGGTTCGCCGGCACTTACAAGGTGGTGTCCTGCGAATATCGGATTTGAACAGGTTCGACAGAGTACCCCCGAAGTGACTCGGCAGCAGTGCAGTGTCTCCTCCAGTGGGTTGCTTCATGACAACTCGACATTGACAGCTTCCTGTGGATTGCCAGAGACAGGGCTGCAGCAGGATGGGCTAGGGTGCCATTGTAGACGGGGAGCTGGAGTGTGAGCGGTGTGTGAGGTAGTGCAATTGACGTGGCACAGAAAATGGATCAGCAAACAAACGAACCAACGAACGAACGAACGAACGAACGAAGACATATATCGAGCATACATGTGGAATTCACAAGAGAAATCAACATGGAAAACAATTTCGAAATACAAAGATAGTTGAAGGAGCCACTCGCGCGTATAGGCAAACAGTGGACGGCAGTATTGAAAGCGAGAAAAAAGGCAAGGTCAAAGTAAGAGGCAGGAACAGATGAAAATTCCGGTAGAGAATTTCTGGAGGACAGGGGCAGAATGTATGAATACTGACAGACTCCCGATATCCCCACGGTGATTTGAAAAAAAAAAAAAAAAAAAAAAAAAAGAAAAAAAGAAAAAATTACACCGAGAAGCACATCAGATAACAGTGAAGACAGAAACAAAAAAAAATCCTTTAAAAAAATACAGGGCAGTGTCATCAATGATAAAAAGAGGTTTACTACCATCCATAGTTAGGGTGTAGGAAAACAGGAATAAACATTGTTGTGAAAGACCCCTTAGAAAAATGTCCGTGAGAATGTTTATTGTCCGCCCCCTTGCCCCTGTCCCACGGCAAGGGAGATGTACAAATATAGCATCCACACCCACGTCTTTATTTCATTATATATATATATATATATATATATATATATATATATAGAGAGAGAGAGAGAGAGAGAGAGAGAGAGAGAGAGAGAGAGAGAGAGAGAGTTGAGACATGCAGGCAGGCGTACACTTTCGTCGTCATTATAATAATGGCTTTGCAAGATTAAGAAACATGTATATACCAGCCGCCGGCGAAGTGGTTAGCGTCGCGGACTCCCGGCTGGGAGGTCGTGGGTTCGAATCCCATCAGAGTCATGGGGTTTTTCTGCCCCTACCGGCTCCTACCCAGAGTTGAGTTTGCTGCGGACTCAGTTGGGAAGACTGGGACCACACAGTCGAGTTTCATCACTTAATGGATGCGTTTCTGAGAGTGTTGCTCAAACTTCCTGACCAACACTGCAGGTGCCTGTATCTCTCGGGCCTGGTTGACGCCGGGATATATTATGAAAGGAAGCGTAAAGTACAGCCCTGTCATATAGTCAGACCGAAATGGAAATCCGTAGCATCATCTTTATCATCATCATCCTCATTAGCATAAAAAAAATGTCTCAAATTCTGTGGCCCTTCATGCCCTGCTGCTCTCATGGTGACCTCAGTTTCGATGTCCTCTCCACGTCTGTGGTCTTGGTTTGGTTCCGTCGGGGTCACCGGTATCGGCGAGTCCATGGGGGCTGTCGTTGGACGGACGTGGTGGCGCCCTCCGGAGGGAGAGCTCACTCACGCCGGCTCCGCGACTAAGCAATTATTGTCGTCAGTAGAGGGCTTAGTAGGTGGTGTCCTGCGTATGTTAGATCAGAACAGGCGCCACTGAACACCACCGAAGTGACTCGGCAGCAGTGCAGTGTCTCCTCTTGTGGGTTGCCTCTTGACGACTTGACAGTGACTGCTCCCTGTGGATTGTCTGTGCCGGGGCTGCGGCGGGGCCGACCGGGCTGTGGCTGTGGACGGGGTGTCGGAATGAGCGGCGTGGGTGCACTGCCTCTGAGGTGGCGCAGAGATTGGGACAGCAAAAAAAAAAGAAACAGGTATATAAAAAAAAGTGTGAATGTGCGCGCGTGCGCGCGCGTGTGTGTATGAGTGTGTGTGTGTGTGTGTGTGTGTGTGTGTGTGTGTGTGTGTGTGTGTGTGTGTGTGTGTGAGAGAGAGAGAGAGAGAGAGAGAGAGAGAGAGGGAGGGAGATGGATAGATAGATGAGAAAAATGTGGGCGATGGATTATAACTATAACATCGTTAACTAGCTGCCTGCATGAAATCATCCTGGTTCATCTTGAGACACCTACCATTCACATCGCTTGCTTACAGATCTTTCGTCCGCTGATTCGGACTCCTTAACCCATAGTTAATGGTATTAGTCCTCCCCCCAGGCGTCAAATGAAATTATACCACAGTCTATAAAACTGTGCTGTTCTCAGCAGCAAAGATGGCAAACTGATGCAGCCGATGACGGATGAAAAACGAGAAGACAGCGCTATAAGGAAGTTGCTAAAAAAGAAAAAAATCTTAAATCGTTGTGTAAAGAGTATTAAATGTAGGGAGAGATATTCGAGCCTGTGTTTGAGGATCCATTTGAAAACGCAAGGGAAGTAAAAAAAAAAAAGTGTTACCAGTCAAAACGGTCGGTCACTCTGCTGTTTAAGAGCTCAAAGCATTGTCAATCATATAAGTGACTGACAGCAGCTTAAGAATTGTATAGAATAACCTTTACTTGGATCTCCTAAGAGACACCACCTCCTACTCATCAACCAAACATCAGTGCGTTGAACAAATTAATAGTGGGCGGAAACAAAAATGCAGGCGCGTAATTTTTCCATCTTGACAATATTGACTTGGCAACGATAAACAAAAAGATTTTTTTTTAAGAAATACATGTGTTTATATGTGTGTGTGTGTGTGTGTGGGTGGGGGGGGGGGGGGGGGGGGGGGGGGCTGTGAGAGACAAAACACGAATGACAAATATACATACTATATACAGATAAGAAATTACTCTGATGGTACCTTGCGCTGCGTATGAAGAAATTTGACGTCCATACTTTAACGCCCTCTGTCACATTCCCCATGTTCTTTTCCCCCCACTTTCCCTTCATCCCGATATGCCACCAGTCTCCAAAGTTTATTCACAAGAACTGAGGAGATCCACGGACAAAATAGTGCGCTACCGTTCACACATGTAACCAAAAAAAAAAAAAAAAGTGTGAACGGAGGCTGCTACATGCAATTCCATCATTAAAGTCCCTTGAGGAACACCAAAAGAGGTCGAATATTGGGGAAATATTCAACGTGATTGTTGTTGAGTTCTTTGTATTATATATATATATATATATATATATATATATATATATATATATATATATATATATATATATATATGTGTGTGTGTGTGTGTGTGTGTGTGTGTGTGTGTGTGTGTGTGTGTGTGTGTGTGTGTGTGTGAGCGCGCGCGTACTCAACAAGTGTGACATCGGATATCGGTGAAACTCGCTCTCCACAGGGAAACCTACATGACGTTGCGAAAGCTAAATGACGTTGCGAAAGACCAGTGGTCATTCCTTGAAGAGGGATGGAGAACAGAGTAGGGGGAGGGGGGGGGGGGGAGGGAGGGAGGGGGAGAGAGGGAGGGGGAATGAAGATCGGGTGTTTGTGGGAGAGGGAGTGCTTAATGAATCTGCTGCCGGTTCTCCTGTCCAAGTTGGCTCGTCTCCGGAGAACCGATACTGTTACCGACATACCTGTACCCATCCCATTTCCGGAAGCGGCGACGCCGCTCTCCGCGGTAACTAGCCGTGTGGGCAGGTGACCCTCCCTATGGCTTGGAGCCAGTCGCGAGGAAGTTTACAGAATGGAGCCAGTCACGTGGCCCGAGACATATGTTATTAAGTAACTGTACAGATAAAAGAGCTGAAGCTTTTTCTTTACAGTTCTAACAATCTGCAACATGTCTGAGTCAAAGTTTTGTCTGTTTTTTTTTTTTTTTTTTTTTTTTTTTTTTTTTTTTGTTTGGAGTGTAGTTTATCAGTGGAAATAGAAATGGTGTCTTTAAGGTCTAAAAAGTCAGAAATTTTTTTTTTTTTCACGGTAATTATGTCTACCGTTGTGTTTTCACCATACACACATAAAAAAAATTTGTAATTCTCATTGTCGTTTTGCCAGCATGCACGGAGTCCCAAAAGCCATCTCCCCAACCCCCCCCCCCCCCCCCCCCCCCCGCGCCCCCGCTCTCTCCCCCCAGCTCTCAAGCCTCCTACAAGAGCCAGTCGGGTAAGTCTGGCACCGCTGTTTGCTGAGAGTTGAGCGTCATACTGGTCCAAGCTGTAGTACAGCCGAGGGAACGGGGGGCGTGTGTGTGTGTGTGTGTGGGGGGGTGGGGGGGTGGGGGTGGGGGGGGGGGGGGGGGGTGGGGATCAATAAGCAAGCCAAGCATCGAGTCCTCTTCCTGTTCAGGATATCGAGGATGCTCCAGGTTTCGCCACGCAGTGGGACTCGGGTGTGGAAAAAGGGGGGGGGGGGGGGGGGGGGGGGGTTGGGGTGGGAGGGGTGAAGGATTTTGACAGGATTGAGGAGGTAGGAAGAGGGAAAAAGTGGATTCTCCCTATGCTGCCAGCAAAACAACTGCCAAGTGTGTGTGTGTGCGTGTGCGCGCGCGCGCGCGTGTGTGTGTGTGTGTGTGTGTGTGTGTGTGTGTGTGTGTGTGTGTGTGTGTGTGTGTGTGTGTGTGTGTGTGTGTGTGTGTGAGTGTGTGTGTGTGTGTGTGAGTGCAGGCCTGCTTCAGTGCACCTCTGCCCGACGCCCCCTTTTCCCGTGCATCACGTGATGGAAATGGCACGCGCTGGGAAGGTGCGAAGCACGCGCGGCGCGCGCCTTATAAATGGTGATTGACACCCCAGAAAGCTTTCACTTCGACTTAAAGAAAGGAGGACCCGGTGCCGACCACACCGCCAACCGACCACACCGCCCCGCCCGCTGCACCGCGCCGGAATACGGCGAGTGGACTGCGCCTTTTTTTTTTTTTGGGTTTGGTTATTCCCTGACATTGGATCACGACTAGTGCCACGGAAAAGAAGAGAAAAGAAAACACGACCCCCATAACCACAAAACAAAACAACAACAAAAAAAAAACCCACACACAAAATATCTGGAGATTTATTTACGAACAAACACAACTCTCAAAGAAAACGTCGGTCTGAAAAAAAGGCTAGTATATTAGTATTCCACTTGCGTTGTTGCTTGTCGCTCTTGATCTTTGACTTCAAGACAGTCCAAGACTTGGGTGCTGTTGCTAGTCGCTCGTCCGCTGATCCCCCGTCTCTCTCTGTCTCTCTCTTCCTGCCCCGTTGCGGCTACTGCGGAGCATCTTCGACTGACAGACAACAGGTCGCCGATTTCAGGTGAGTCGGTTTGATGTTCATCTCTCTCTCTCTCTCTCTCTCTCTCTCTCTCTCTCTCTCTCTCTCTCTCTCTCTCTCTCTCTGGGGGAGGGGGAGGATTGTGTGTATATGTGCGTTTCGGGGACTCCTCCTGAGATGAGAGAGAGAGAGACGAGAGAGAGAGAGAGAGAGAGAGAGAGAGAGAGAGAGAGACAGAGAGAGAGAGACAGACAGACAGACAGACAGAGAGAGCTGTATTTGATTTTGTTGGAATAGGACAAGAGAAGAATTTCATTTCCTCTATTTTTTTTTTCTCTTATTCTCTCTAAAAGCACTATGAGCACTGCTGCTGTTTCACCTACAGACCTTTCCGTCCAAATGCTCTCCCCTCTCCGACTCTTGTGTTTTAAACAGTGTCTTTTTCATTCACGGAACGTACGTTTAACTGCATAGATCAGTGCGACACAACATGAGTTACAACACACCGTTTTTTTTTTTTTGTTTTGTTTTTTTTTTTTGCTGTTTATGGAACTAGGCCTACGCTTCTGTCTTTGCGAAGAATCCAACTTGGACATAAACCTAACAATTCAGTTAGTGACGTATTTCTTTTTTCCGATGATGAGTACTTTGGTTAGGCAGTTTGGGATTGACAAATATTGTCACAGTAGTGTTTTAAGTCGTCGTGGTCTTCACCTTTTTTTTCTTCTTTTCTTTCTCTTTTTTTTTTTTTTTAAACTTTCCCCCTCAGATTTGACATCGTGAATCAGCGACTTTTCACGCCCGACAGGCCTACCATCGTCACCCACTTATAGAATTTTTTTTTTTTTTTTTTTTTTTACTCATAGAAATGTTTGTTGTTGCTGCGTTCCATTTTTGTTTGTTTTGTTGTTGTTGTTGTTGTTGTCGTGTTTCTTTTAATGGTGAATTTCGATTCTGTCTTATTTCAATTTATTCCTAGGCAGAGTGAGATGCGTCGATCTTTGTTCTGATTAAATATCATTACATTCATTACTTATTTGTGGGTAATGGTTGGTTTTTATTATATCTATAAAGTCAGACCAATGTATTGTGTACTAGATGGCTCGGAAAGTCTCTGTCTGCCTTTTTATTCAGTCTGAATTATGACACTTTGAGCATATTGCAATTCCCGATTATTACGTCCAGCTTTGTATTCTTTTCAAATGTAAAGGAGACGGGATGGTCCTTAGCGTTCTCTAGAATCTGGTCCTGTACTTTTTTTTTTTTTCTTGTGTTTATTATGAGGTCAGGATTTCATCATCACTTCGTCAGTTAATGTTTTAAGCCATCCAAATAATAATGAATTCCGGATTGCAGTCCGTAAGACGGCGTTCTTCGAAATGAGTGTACCTTTTTCAGCACACTATTCAACACATTCGTTACACGTCAAACACACTTGTATCTTGTGCGAAGTCACGGTGTCATATAAAGCAAGGGTTTGGGAGGGTTCCCAGTACATATGTGACCGATCTGGAGAGCATGTTGCAATGGGTGAATAAAGGGAGAGAAAAAAAAAGGAAGGAAGAAGAAAGAAAAGAAAATAGATTGAAAAAAAAAAGGGGGGTGGGGGGGGGGGGGGGGGGGGGGGGGCGGGGGGGGCGGGGGGGGGGGGGGGTGGGGGGGGGGGGGGGGGGTGGGGGGGGGGGGGGGGGGGGGAGGGAGGGGCACTTTTCAGTTTTATGTACATTAAATGTTATTGGTGATGTTGAATGGCACAACTGTTGTCAGAGGCTTTGGTAAAACTTCGAAATAACGAAATGTACGTTATTTCATTTTGTTTCGTTTTATTTCTATCATTTTGCCTTCGTTTCCTCCTCTCCCCCCCCCCCCCCCCTTTTTTTTTTTTTTTCTCGTTTTCATGATGGTAGTATTTAGAAAACCATTGAATTTTCATTATTTCGGAAATGGACTGTTACCACGTAAAAACATCACAAGCGAATCTTTTCTCTCAGTCTCTCTGTCTGTCTGTCTGTCTGTCTGTCTGTCTGTCTGTCTCTCTCTCTCTCTCTCTCTCTCTCTCTCTCTCTCTCTCTCTCTCTCTCTCTCTCTCTCTCAGTGCGAGTGTGTACGTCCGCGCGTGCGAGCGCACTTGTGGCAGAGATGAATTGGAGTTACGAAACACTTAAAGCTTTCCTGATTCCCCACCGCAAGAAAGTTAAATGAAAATAAATAGATAAGGAGATAGATACATAAGTAAGCGAATAAATGGATAAACAGATAAATGAATAATGTTTCTTCGAAGGATACATAGTTAACTAGCAAAATCACTTCGGTTGCCCTGGTGAAATAATACTCCTGACACACCAGTACTCCTGACGCACAATACTCCTGACAAAGTTTACCAGCGGTACCCATTTTCCTAGCGCCTGTACAGAACCACTGAGAACAAAATATATAGGAAACGCCCGTACAAACTGTTGTAAGATGGGCCATTTACCTCAAGCTATCACACGCACACGGCAACCTCAAGTGCAGAAGAAACGTACAAACCGTAATTATTATTATTATTATTATTATTATTCGTGGAAGACTTGCGTGGCCGTTAGATCTGGAACATTGTCTCATAGAATGTACATACGAATAGAACAGTCTCTGTTGTTTCTGTCTGTCTGTCCTTCTCCGCTCTCTCTCTCTCTCTCTCTCTCTCTCTCTCTCTCTCTCTCTCTCTCTCTCTCTCTCTCTCTCTCTCTCTCTCCCCCTCTCTCCCCCCCCCCCCCCCTCCTATTTCTTGTATTTTGCTTTAAATCATATTTGTGCTAGCTCTGACTGGATTCAGAAGCATCGGCCTGAAGGTATGTGCCTCTGTTTTTTTTTTAAGGAACGGAAGAAAAAATGCAGAGAGAGAGAGAGAGAGAGAGAGAGAGAGAGAGAGAGAGAGAGAGAGAGAGAGAGTATTGAGCACAGGTTGTAAAGCAGACACTTAAAACTTTCTGCTCTCTTTCCGCGCATTCACTTCAGGTTCAACACAAAACGCAAAGAAGACAAACAAAGAAAGAAGGAAAGAAAGAAAGACAGAAAGAAAGAAAGAAAGAACAAACAAACACTAATAAAACCGATGCAGTCACGTGCTTAAATTTCATGAAAATCCTGTTAGCCCCTAAATGAACACAAAGCTGGTAACGCGCTAACAAGGTGGATGCAAAACATTGGGCTTTTGATTGCTTCCAGAATCATTACAGCCGGCCTGTATGAGAGTTAGGGACGAAACGAGGTGGGAAAGAGGTAGGGGATAGGGGAGGGGAGGGAAGGGGAGAGGAGGTGACGTAGAAAAAAAAAAAAAAAAAAA
>JADBJO010000834.1:327500-330000 GCA_016801955.1 Conus betulinus
AAATGTCTTCAAAGACGGATCACTAAACAGTAAATCACCATAGTTATTTCTGAACTTGCTTCTCTGTCGAAGTCTCCCAGTCTTACTAATTGTAATAATTCTTCAAAGATGAATTCCTACAACACAATAAATCACAAGAGTTCTGTCTGAACTTGTATCTCTGTTGTGTAACTCATTCTGTTTAACATTCGGCACTTCCTCATAAATCAAGTTCTTGAGCCATCGCCTTCAGGGACTTTGTTCTTCGTTGCGTCAGGTTAGAATAATCACATTTTCTTCCAAATTAGTTTGAATTGCAAATTTGGTTTTATTTCATTCTCCGAATCGCGCCATGTTTCAGTATGAGAGAGCCTTCTGGGTTGTTTCGGCGGTGATTTGATTTGGGAAATCGGGTTCAATGATTTGCCTGTACTGCAGTACGAAAGATGATTTGCTTCATGGAAAATCGCCGTTCCATCACATTCAGGATTGTTTTTGGCATCCACTGATAAAAGATTTGTCATTGTCAGTGTAGTTTGTTCTTGACCAGTCAACCTTTTTTTTTTTTCATTGCATTCATTTTTTTTTTTCTTTTTTTAGGATTTATTTCAAGTTGCTTGGACGATCTAAAAATATACTATTATCGTGATACTAAATACAGGTATTCAGAGAAGTGTCTGCGGGGTTGGCTAAGTATGGATTGTGTTCCCTGTATAAATGGTAAATTGACGACTAAACAAACAATATGTTCACGTACTTCGTAAGGTAGCGAGACTGGTGTCAATAAAGTGCTTGCTCTCTACCTCTCGATTTGTTCATCATTTTTGTTTGTACTTGTTGTTTTCAATCAATATTACATTTCATATTAAAGGCGCCGAATCTGTTTGTATAAACGTGTGCATTTAAGGTTACAAACTTTTGAAGTTTTTTTTTTCTTTTGTTTTTTGTAACTGACAGCGCTGACCATGCTAGAATTTTCCTCATGCAGGCTTCAACTTACCTGCCAGGTTTGCCACCTTTAAGCAAGTTTTTAGACCCGGTTTAAAACAGGCAAGCTATGTGTAGTGAAATTACACCAAGACGAATGGCAGTCATAATACTTCATCGATCTTTGTAGTAAACAAAAAAAAAAAAAAATCACTGAGTATAGACATACAGATCCGTAGAAAAACGACACTGTTGTGAAAGTGATAATTGCTTCTTGCTGCGATAGATTGATAATTCCCATCCCAGAATATGAATTAAGTATCTGAAGTTTCTGGTTTTTTTTTTTTTTTTTATCGTCATTTCTTTTTGTCATAAATAACGTCTTTCACAAATTCAGAAAGACAGAAATTTGCCATATGAAAACATAAGTCTGTGATGTAGACAAGCGTCACCTACTTCTCATCATCCCCAGCTCCTAATCTCAATCTCTCTCTCTCTCTCTCTCTCTCTCTCTCTCTCTCTCTCTCTCTCTGTCTCTCTCTCTCTCTCTGTCTGTCTCTCTCTCTCTGTGTCTCTCTCTTTCTGTCTCTCTCTCTTTCTGTCTGTCTCTGTCTCTCTCTCTCTCTCTCTCTCTCTCTCTCTCTCTCTCTCTCTCTCTCTCTGTAACTTATTGTTGTACCTCATTTCTATGTATCCTGATTGGGGTTCAGAACTCACAAAACACTTGCATTTTGTATTATATTTTTACCAAGTATTATTGCCTGTTTTTCTTTCTTTCTTTCTCATATACATGTGCTATAGAAATATTTTACATACATACATACATATATATATGTATGTATGTATGTATGGTCACTTCTTCCAGGATCCTGAAGAGAGCAAGCGCTCGAAACAATATTGTAGTTTTAAAACGTCCTTTAAATACCTTATTTTAAACAGATGTTGCTCCCCAAGGGGTTGAGCACCTTTGAATTTTTATTAGGCTTTTTAACAGTATTATATATATATATATATATATATATATATAGAGAGAGAGAGAGAGAGAGAGAGAGGGAGAGAGAGAGAGAGAGAGAGAGAGAGAGAGAGACAGACAGACACAGACAGACAGACAGACAGACAGACAGAGAGGCGATCGAATGTTCTTAAGAATGTCTTGATCCAATTTTTCTACTTAGCCAGACACCTCAAATGTCCTCGATGCTATTGTCAGTATAAACAACATGAATAACCAACATTCAGGAGGTTATCTGTCAATAAACAGAATGAAACATCAAAGATCGCATTAATCATATTGTTAATTATAGCAGTATAGTACACAAAAACGGCACAAGAGATTTGCACAGCGAAGTGATAACTTTTTTCAATACTTTTTAGATCATTCATGGCTTTCGAAATGTAATTTCTCCCTGTAATAAATTTCCTTAATTTTTCTTGCAGTCATGATATGTTAATTACTAACTGAAGTGCTTTTTTTTCCACCATGAGCTGCTTAAGATTATTATGTAAAGCAATTTCTAAAACTTGGACATTGTCTATGTGGTTTGTTAAAACATTGTAGTATTGGTCGGTATCCATGGATATTTTAATTCACAAA
>JADBJO010000834.1:335000-337500 GCA_016801955.1 Conus betulinus
GACATTCCCCACACAAAAAAAAAACAACCTGCTCTACTACATAGCGTGGGCCCCTTTAGAGTAAGTCTCTGCCTGGAAAACAACAGCGCGTGTGACCAAAGCATTAGCTGTTCTTCTGAACCAAATCGGACCAGCATCCGGCAGCTGTTTCGATCTGCGTGAAGAGCTCATCAGGCGGACTGCCGGCTCGTGATCATTAGCCTGAAGAGAAGCACTTCAACGTAGACCAAGAAGTTGTAACTCCGCGTAATTGCCCTTGCTCGTGAGAAATACGTTTGAAAAAAGGAGAAAAAGAAAAAAAGAAAAGAACAGAAAAGACAGGCACGAGCGGCCAATGAAGGGGCCAGAAAAGAGTTTTGAATGAAATGGAGGACTGAAATTAATCAAAAGGCAGAAATTTGAAAGACGTGACGGATGAGGATGAGTTAGGGAGTAACACGGACTGAAAATCTGTAAGTATCAATCTGCCTACACACACACACGCACACACACACACACACACACACACACACACACACACACCTTACACATACCCACGCGCACTCCCCCTCCCCTCCCCCCCCCCCCGCCCCCCCCCCCCCCCCCCCCCACACACACACACACACACACATACACACAGAGAAACAAGCAAGATCGCACGCACGCACACACACACACACACGCGCGCGCGCGCGCGCGCGCACGCACAAAAACATGGACACACACATACACATGCACGCACGCACGCGAATACAGAGAAACACACACACACACACACACACACACACACACACACACACACACACACACACACACACACACACATCTAGCGAGCTAGCCAGTTAGCTAGCTTCTTTGTGTCTCTGTCTGTCTGTCTGTTTATTTATCAGTTTTACTGTACTTCTATCTATCTATCTATCTATCTGTTTGTCTGTCTGTCTATCTGTCTATCTATCTGTCTGTCTGTCTGTTTGTCTGTCTGTGTATGTTCTGGAGTTTTCAATAAACATATTGATTCACAATTTCCTACGCATACGTCTTGAGCTGAACTCGGCCATAATCAATGCCTTGACATGTTTATTTTTCTGTCATTAATTTACTTGTTGGGGGGGGGGGGGGGGGGGGGGGGGGAGTGGAGTGGAGTGGGGGGGGGGGGTTGTTTGCTTTTTGTTTTGTTCTGTGCGCTGGTGCAACACTTTCTCCATTCCATTAAACAATTTTGCTCTACTGACACACAGAATCACAACAAATTTGACGTAAATAATGCTTCCACGGTGCAAAAAAAAAAAAAAAAAAAAAAAAAAAAAAAAAAAAAAAAAAAAAAAAAAAAAAAAGAAATGTCAGTAACCCCAGAAACAACGAAGGGGAATCGTCAATAATTTTTCATGATGGAATGATAGGTGGGAATAAAAATAGGTGGAATTGTCAAAAAAAAAAAAAAAAAAAGAAAGAAAAAAGAAAGAGAAAAAAGAAAAGAAAGAAAAGAAAAAGAAAAGGGGGGAAAAAAGCAGCAGGAATGAAAAGTTTAGCTTAAGAAGACAAGACAGCAGGTGAAGGGAAAAATAAACTGAAAGGCGGCAGAAAAGGACAAAGAACAAGAAGAAGAAAACAGGAGAGAGAAACACAGATAAACACGTGTTATTAGTGAATTAGGGGAGACAAACGAGGAGAGAGAGAGAGAGAGAGAGAGAGAGAGAGAGAGGAGAGAGAGAGAGAGAGAGAGAGAGAGAGAGAGAGAGGAGAGAGAGAGAGAGGCAGACAGACAGAGACTGGAACGGAGACAGACAGACAGAGACAGAGACAGACAGACAGAGAGAGAATCACAAAGAGAATATTTTCTTATTCCAGTTGCAAAGGCCTATAAGAAACATGGTAGGTGTGTATGTGTCACTCGCAAATGGTAATGAAATGAATGTTTGAAATGTGAAATCTTATTACATTATGTGAGCACTAGTTTACTTTGTCCATGCAGGAAACGTGTTGAAAAGCTTTTGGTAACGCAAAACGTACTACACTGTGCAGCAGGATACTTCTTGTGTAACTCATCAGGAGGGCTGGTAACTTACACAGCGATGGACTAGTGGAATACAATGATATTAGGATGACGATTTTTGACTTCATTTCTCAAGTCAGCAACGGTAACACAACGCAGGACGTGAATTTCTTTCTCGATGAAAACATGGTAACATGGACACCTTCATCCCCCTCCCTTCCCTCGTCTCCCTTTCAATTTCTTCTTCTTTCTTTTAATCTTTGCGAAGTCATTACTATAATGATACACTTGATCAGAACAAGAAGAAGAAGAAGAAGAACAAAAGCACCAGTTGTTCTTTGACAGATTTTCGTCTTCGATGGACTTCTTCAGGACTGTCACCTTGGACCACCTACTAGCCCTCCCTTGACGTGTATCTTGTCATACGTCATCACCTATACGTCATCACCTAGACGCATTTACTGGTCTCTCGTTTATGTCGTCAAACCTGGAAGATTTTTGTTTCTGTCTCTCTCTCTCTCTCTCTCT
>JADBJO010000834.1:355000-372500 GCA_016801955.1 Conus betulinus
GCAAACAAAAGATGAACGAAAGACAAAGAAGAAGAAGAAAAAGACAAAGAAGAAGAAGAAAGAAGAAAACGAGGAGAAGAAAAAAGAAGAACAAGAAGATAGAAGAAAAACGGAAACAGAAGAAGAAGGAGGAAGGAGAAGAAGAAGAAAGGAAGAGAAGAAAGAACGAAGAAGCAAAAACAAAGAAAAAGATGAACGCAACGAACAAGTACAACAAGAAGAAACAGACAAAGCAGAAGAAGAAGAAAGAAACGAAGACAAAGAGAAACGCAACTAACCTTAAACACAAGAAGAAGAAAAACGACAAAGCAGAAGAAGAAGAAGAAGAGAAGTCAAAAGAAGAAGAAGAAGAAGAAGAAGAGAAACGAACAAGAACGAGAGAAGAACAAGCAGGAACAAGACAACCGGCTTCGGCAGAGCAGAAGAGGAAGACGAGCCAAACGACGTGCCATCAATGCCCATATACGAGCGCAGCGAAACCTTAAACATTCCCGAAAGGAAATTGCACGTCGAACGCAGAATGGAAGACCAGTTGACTGGTCAAATGAAGAAATGATACAAACGGAACAAATGAGAAGAGAAACGAACGCAAGAGGAGAGAACCTTGAAACCTTGCACACTGATGGCATCCGCTGCGCAGATTAAGATTGCGTCCCCTGACCTTCCGCTGCTTTTAAGTGCGTGCCACTAGCCTTCGGCAAGTTCCCATGTGAATGATGATGATGAGGAGGAGGAGAGAGGAGGAGGAGCAGGATGAGGATGACGTAGCGACGACGACGACGACGACAACAACAATAACAGCGGCTACAACAACAATGACAATAATGTGTGATGAAGAAGAAGAAGAAGAAGATGATGATGATGATGATGATGATGTGATGAGTACGTAAGATGAAGATGGTGATGATGATGATGATGATGATGATAGTAATGATGAGGATGAGGATGATGATGATGATGATGAGAAGAGTAGTAGTAGTAGTAGTAGTAGTAGTAGTAGTAGTAGTAGTAGTAGTTAAAGTTGTTGTAGTCGTAGTAGTAGTAGCAGCAGCAGCAGCAGTAGTAGTTGTTTGTAGTAGTCATGGAAGTAGCAGTAGTAGTAGTAAATGATGATAATGATGATAACGACAACAGTAATATAATCCTTTTATACAGCATAATCATAATCCGTAACAGAGGGCTCAGAGTCCATTCGAAGTACATAATTCTCATCATAATGATAAACATTACGATGGCACGCTGACTGCTGTCCGGAAAGTATGATTTGGTACATTATTTGTCTGTTGTTCGTAATGTTTGAAAAAGCCATTTTTGTTAACAGTACGCTGTCGTCTGTTTCGTCTTGTGTAGTTCATCAGCGCGCGAGTTCATTTGTTTTTCCCTCTGCTTTCAGTTACGTTGCAGTCTGTTTTAACTATTGTCACGTGAACTAAAAAAAAGATTCCGTTGCATTAGAGCTGCGGTCTCTTCTTTCGAAAATAACCCTTCCATATCTCCCCCCCCCCCCCCCCCCCCCACCCCACCCCACCCCACCCCCGATCATCGCCCATCACCATAGTTACCACCCAATAGCCTATCCGCCCTTCCCGCCACACACACACACCACACACACACACACACACACACACACTCTCTCTCTCTCTCTCTCTCTCTCTCTCTCTCACACACACACACACACACACACACACACACACACACACACACACACACACACACACACACACACTCTCTCTCTCTCTCTCTCTCTCTCTCTCTCTCTCTCACACACACACACACACACACACACACACACACACACACACACACACACACACACACACACACCACGCGATGACATTTCCGGACAGACACTGTGTAGGTTGTAATACGTAAGTTTAAAGAGCTTAGAACTTTTTTGTTTGTTTGTTTGTTATCATTACTCAAGGTGGACCGAAGAAGAAAGAAGAATCCGCCATTCTCACAGACAGACAGAGAGTAGGTTCCAGACAGTTGGTCCAAAAAAAGACGAAAGCGTGCTGAGTGAAGGGTTGAGGGCTGACATTACAGATGCAGAAAAAGACGAGTATCGGAAGCACAGTAGAGATGAGAGTGTAGGGTGCCGATGGAAAGGATGTCTGAAAGACATATTCTGGCACCAGTGCCAGAGACAGATGAGAAACAGACAGATGCCACGTTGTAATTACTTCTGCACTGCGCGGGGAATCACTGAAGAATCCATCCTCAAGGGAGTTGTCTGTGACATGTTCTTTTCTGGATGATTTGCAGACCAGTCTGGCAGTACTGGTTTTAGACACCTCCTGTGACTTTTGGTGAAGGTGTATCTGTGAGCCAAGAGCAGAGACTATTGCCATGGTCAAATACAGACAGTACCAATGAACAGACCGTTCTTTTGTGGCTTCAACGGAGAGAAAATGTCTGATAGATAGAGATGATTTTTCCAAATGGGAAATACGTTGCTTTGCGAAAGTTAGATACTTACTACTTTTAAGGAAACTGTGGCATCGAAATTATCACTAAGGGTATGGGCCTGAGGCGACAAAACAATATCAAGGGTGAAATTTAGGTAAACTCTTTAATAAGTCTGTCGCTCTTTATGCGGAGTTCTTTTCTATTGTTCCTTTTCTTCTCTCCTTAGTTTTCAATTTGAAATTGAATGGAACCTAATTTTGTAACTTTAATGACTATTTCGTCCAAGCGTGTCTCTGTGTGTTACCATACAGACACGTATTTATGTTTTACTATCAGTTTTTGTGGAATAGTGACACCAAGTATGAATGATTGGTAACTTAAGCCAAGAATTTTTACAATATATGGTAATTTACAATTACTGCCATTTTGATTGTCTATCTCTTCCATCCATGCACACACCGCGTACAGATTACTCGTGCACGTACACACACGCAAACACATGTACACACACGCGCGCGCGCGCACGCACGCACGCACGCACACACACACACACACACACACACACACACACACACACACACACACACACACACACACACACACACACACAAACTCGCGCGCTTGGACACACACACACACACACACACACACACACACACACACACACACACACACGCACGCACGCACGCACGCACGCACGCACGCCCCCTCCCCCCACCCCCCACCCCCCCACACACACACACACACATACACATACACACACACTCACACGGTCACACACACACACACACACACACACACACACACACACACACACACACACACACACACACACACACACACACACACACACAAAAGCGGCGATCCTACAAATCCTAACAATTATCGTGGAATTACTTTAAATTGCTGCTGAGTAATGCTTTCTGTCAAATATTAAACAATAGGATAACAAATTACATAGAAAGCAGAGATTTATTTATATAAAAGAACAGGCAGGATTTCGAAAATCCTACAGAACAACAGACCAGATATTCATTTTAAAAAAGATCATTGACAGTGAAATAAGAAAAAAGAATGGCAGACTATACTGTTGTTTTGTAGACTTTAGAAAGTACAATATAGGTATCAATGGCTATTGTTATCGGTTATAAAAGATATGTACACAAACGCGATGGTTTGTGGAAAGTCAAATAATGGATTTACTAGATCAGTCCCGGTCAAACAAGGACTTCTTCAAGGCAGTTCGCTTAGTCCAACGCTGTTTAATATCTTTATAAATGATATTTCAAACTATATTGATAACAATGATTCTCCTGTTATAAACAAGTTGAAAGAAACACGAATATCGTATTTATTATATGCTGACGACATAGTTATGTTGTCAAACACAAAATTGGGATTACAAACAAAACTTAATCAACTTCATAATTATTGTACAGAATGGGGCATGAAACTAAGTAAAGATAAAACAAAAGTTGTCATATTCACTAAAAACTGACTCAAAATTTTCAAACCCGCATTTACATGTGGAGATGATCCTCTGGAGACAGTAAATGAATACAAGTATTTAGGAATAATTCTTCATAAAAGCGGGGAGAGTTACATAAAGCACAAGATCATCTAGCAAAACAAGGTAACAAAGCTGTACATTCCTTACTACGTAAAGTAAAGGGAGGGAGAACATGTCAATGTATCATCAATAGCAAAAACTCTTTGATGCTTTGATTTCACCAGTTATGCTTTATGCGCGCAGAAGTTTGGTTTCCATTTACAGAAAAGATAGCACATGTTGAAAAGCAGTCTACAATGTTCGACATTTATCACAAATACCTATTATCCAATAATCCGATCGAGAACGTACACGTAAAATTTTGCAGACATATATTAGGCGTACACAGAAAAGCAATGAAATTGCCAGTACTAGCTGAACTTGGAAGATTTCCTTTGTGTCAAGAAATAATGAGTCAAGTAGTCATGTTTTGGATCCATATAATGGAATCAAAGAAAGACTCGTATCTAAGAGAAGCGTTCGAAGATCTTGACCATCATCTTCATGGAAATCTTTTGTAAAGATGATCTTAAGTAATATTGGAATGACACATGTATGGAAATACCAAAGTACACTTAACCCTCAAAGATTGCGTTATGCAATAGAGAAAGTTACAAAGTGAATACATACACTTTTGGGAAAAAAAAAAAAAAAAAAAAGAGCGGGGCACCAAGGTTAAAATTTTATAATGACATCAGTAATAAATATAGGCTTGAAACCGTACCTCATCAAATGCACAAATAAACATTACAGGAAAGAACTTTGTAAATTAAAGAATTAGCGCACATGACCTCGCAATAGAAAGAGGTAGATATTCCCATATTAAGCGTGAAGACAGGAAATGTACAACTTGCAATATAATAGAAGACGAGGTACATTTCTTAGACTCTTGTAAACGTTACGATAAAATCAGGAATACGTTTAAAAAACGTATCATAAACAAAATGGATATATACGATGCTACCTCATTGAAAATAAGTACTTTGATGTCTAATGATGACCTTCAGGTTGAAATTGCGAAATATGTATATGACTGCTTTACATAATGACTTTGTATGTAAAAAGAACAAATCATTATTTCCTTGGACGATGAGTTGTTTGATCATCGCCTTCTTGTGTCCATAAATCCTTTAATGGTGTTTAGTGACAATAAAGAAAGTTTCAAGTTTCAAGTTTCACACACACACACACACACACACACACACACACACACACACACACACACACACACACACACACACACACATACACTTCACACACACGGTCACACACACAAGCTCTAAGATTAGAATTGAATTAGTCCTTTAAACCCTATTTAGAGCATTGCAGATTAAAAAAAAAAAAAAACAAGAAAAAAAACAACTACACAATATCACAGGAAAACAAGGAGAAAAAAAAAAAGAAAGGTTCTTACAGTCCTCCAAGAGATTTGAATTGTCTGCCAAAACTTTGTTCACAAATCGACTGAGAAAGTAAACTAACAAACAGTAGACTGGATAGTGTTACGTCATTGCACTGAAATGGGCAAACTTCGATTATTCCAGCTGATACTTTTACCAGCACATAGGAGGAAACAGCACAGAGGAAACTTTGGTGTAAGGTAAATACATTTTGGGGGGATGTCTGTTTCTTGCTATGACCCGAGTGGCATGGTCTTTCCAGAGTTAAATGGAATTCATCCCCCAAAGCACCCGTGTCACGATTTTCACAAACGCAATTTGAACAGGGAGTTTCCACTCCTTCGTCTTAACTCGATTCCAGAAGAAAAAGAACACCCGAAGGTGCTGGGAAGGACCCAGAGAAGCACTGTCTTCACCTGCCCTTTGAGCAGTCCTGTACCACCCTTGGTGGCCTGCGCTGTGTTGATGATGGGTACAGGCACGCGCAGGACACTCCATTAAGATATCAAGGGACATAACGCCCCTGAACAGAGGTAAATCAGACTACAGGATGCAACTCATAACAGCCTTAAAGTAGCATCCCCATGGGTGTACCAGCCTGTATTTCATGACTGCAGAACCCACCGGCGAAAAACACCACCCTCCAGCTGTCGAGCACCCGTGTCACGATTTTCACAAACGCAATTTTAACAGGGAGTTTCACTCCTTTGTCTTAACTCGATTCCAGATTTATGGCAGCGACATTGTAAACGAAATCAAAGGGGGGGAAAATGAACATGTCTGATGACTGCGTAATGTTCTGTTCTTGGCAATAACATTTCTTAATATTGCGGTCCAAGAGACATTTGAAAAGGTCGCTCTAGGTGAGTTTTCTGCTCAGTTTATAAAATTTAACGGATGTGTAATAATCAACGTATACACACACACACACACCACACACACACACACACACACACACACACACACGCACACACGCACGCACGCACGCACGCACGCACGCACGCACAGAGTAGTCTATATAGTTTAAGTATGTATATATAGGGAAACTGGTCTTAAAGGAGGAAAACGGACCAAAATTACCTGTTGTTTTTTTTTTAAAGGACAGTTTTAGGTGGTGCAAAGGATTTGCACAACGTTTACAGAGAGAGAGAGATAGAGAGAGGAGAGAGGAGAGAGGTTGGGTGGAGGGGGTGGAGGGGAGACGTGGGGGGAGAGGGGGATGGGAGGAGAGGAGGGGGTACAGACAGAGGAGGGAGATGGGGACAGGGGGAGGGACGAGGCGGACAGGAGGAGACAGACAGACCATAACGGCGCAGGGGCGAACAGACTGTGACGGACAGGACAGTGTTTAGGTGCAAAGGATTTGGAAACAACGTCTACAGACGAGAGGGAGCAACAGAGAGAGACACGCACAGACGTGAGGGCAGACAGACAACAGACAGACTGACTGAGGACACAACACACACACACACACACACAAACCACACACACACAACACCACACACAACCACACACACACACACACCACACACACACACACACACACACATAACGCGCAGGGCAGGCAGACAGACAGACAGACAGGACAACAGACACAGAGAGCAGACCAAACCAAATGTCATGGAAACAATTTCCTCAGCTCGTTTCTTCGCAGACGTTTTCAAGGGCCAGCGCACAACGTGGGGCACGATTAACCTTTGTCAGACCGAACATGATCCCCCCCCCCCCCCCCCCCCCCCCCCCCCCGCCCCCATCCACCCCCCCCCCATCTCTCCTCTCTCTCTCCTCTCATCTCTCTCTCTCTCTCTCTCTCTCTCTCTCCCTCTCTCTCTCTCTCTCTCTCTTACTCACTTTCTCTCTCTCTCTCTTTCTTTCTCACTCACTCTCTCTCTCTCTCTCTCTCTCTCTCTCTTTCTTTCTTCTAACTTCCTCTCTCTCTCTCTCTCTCTCTCTCTCTCTTCTCTTACTCTCTCTCTCTCCTCTCCCTCTCTCTCTCTCTCTCCCTCTCTCTCTCTTCTCTCTCTCCCTCTCTCTCTCTCTCTTTTCGATTTAGAGAGAAAACACTTGATAGGTAGGCTGATTATACAACAAGTTATTCATTGTGATGAGAATATTGTTTGATGAATGTTTTTTTTTTTTTTTTTTTTTCATTTTCTAGTTTTAAGTACTGATCAACTTGTTTTCTGTGTGTCCGCTTGTTGTTTTTGACTCGCATTTCTAGTGTTGGCAGAGTTTGGCAACACCAACTAAGTAGAAATTGCGCATGCACTCCCTTGGCACAAGGGTTGTTTAACTATCGTCAATAAAGCACTGTCATTGTCTCTTTCTCATTCTCTTTCTCTCCTCTCTCTCTCCTCCCTCCCCCTCCCTCTCCCTCTCCGCTCTCTCTCTCTCACTCTCTCTCTGTCTGTCTCTCTCTCTGTCTCTCTCTGTCTCTTTCTCGCCCCTCTATGTCTCCTCTCTCTTTTTTTACCCTCTCTCTCTCTCTGTCTCTCTCTCTCTCTCTCTCTCTCTCTCTCTCTCTCTCTCTCTCTCTCTCTCTCTCTCTCTCTCTCTCTCTGTGTCTGTCTCTCCCGCAAGGAAAGAAGAAAGGGTAGAGGAGGGCGTGGTTGCAGGTTTGTGGAAAAATTTGGAAACTAGAGAAACAGAAAAGAAAAGCAGCGGGAAAGCACACGTGCATTGTCTCTATATTCACTTTCCTATTTTGCCTTTTGGACCTCTCATGCACGGTTGTGTCAGTCGTTCTCCCTTCTTCTGCCTACCCTACCCCCCCCCCCCCTACCCCCCCCCCCCCCCCCCCATCAGCTCCCTGTCCGTTACTTTTACTTTCCTCTACCTTTATTTTATTCTGATTTTATTTCATTCATTTATACATTTATTTTTCGTCTTCACCCCCAGGATCATACGCAAGAAATGGAATTATTTTTTTTAATGACAGTTTTTTTTTTTTCTCTCATGTAGTAATTCGATCCCTACTCGATGTTACATTTGTTGTTGTTGTTGTTGTTGTTGACGTTGTGGTTGTCTGGGATGTTTGTTTTGTTTTGTTTTTTGTTTGTTTGTTAGAAGCACAGACAAACGTCCATTCCATAACCTTTTGAGTGACATATAATCGTTTTTCGTTGTTCGTATTTAATAGCGTATGTCAGAACAGAAGATGGTATGCGCAGCTTCTGCTAATGCCAAACGTGTCATTCAAGAGTGTTGTTGTGGACTCCTAGGCAACCCCATAGGGATCCGTAAGGGAGCAGTGACATGTTCTAGCCTGGATGACTTGCAGACCAGTCTGGCAGTACTGTTTTGGGGGGGGGGGGGGGGGGGGACCTCCTGTGAGTTTTCGTGAAGGTATTTCTGTGAGCCTGGGAAGAAACTGCTGCTGTTGTCAAATGAAGACAGTACCGATGATCCAACCGCTCTTTTGAGACTTCTGTGGACAGAAAATGTCGGATAGAGCTAATTTTTCGAAATGTTGAATAGGCTGCTTTGTGGAAACTAGATACTTACTGCTTTGAGGACAGAGAGTGGTATCGAAATTACCACTCGGGGTACGGGCGGGACCTTAGGTGCAAAACAACATCAGAGGTAAAACTTTTGTGTTCGTTGTCACTGTTTCTGACGAAGTCTTTTCTGTTGTTTCTTTTTTTTTTTTTTTTTTTACTCCTTCATTTATAATTCAAATTTTATTTCATCTTCTTTAAAAAAAAAAAAAAAAAAAAAAAAAAAAAAAAAAAAAAAACTTTGATTATTATTTCTCTCAAGCGTCTCTGTGTGTTTCATAATACAAACTCGTATCCAAGGTTTTATTTATTATTTATTTATTTATTTTCATTCTGTCTTTTTTTTCTTTTTTTTTTTTTTTTTTTTTTTTAAATTTTACGCATTTAGTTTTGTTGAAAAGTGACGCAAAATGAAAGATGGCTAACTTAAGCCAAGAATTTTGCATATGTGAATTTTACAGTTATTGCCATTATTATTGTCTGCCTCTTCCTTACATGCACAAACGCGCACAGATATGCACGTGCATGCACACACACACACACACACACACACACACACACACACACACACACACACACATACGCACGCACGCACGCACTCACGCTGGCACCCATGCACACACATTCGCGCGCGCGCGCATTCGCGCGCGCGCGCGCGCACACACACACACACACACACACACACACACACACACACACACACACACACACACACACACACACACACACAGCTTTAAGATGAAAATTGAATTAGTCCTGCTGATTATAGAAAAAAAAAAACACTTTTAATTTAATATCATTGGAAAAGAAGAAGATATAAAAAAGGCTCTTACACTTACACAGTCCTGTATGTGACTGGACAGGGTTTTTTGTTGTTTGTTGTTGTTTTGTTTTTCAGTTGAAAACGTTTTTCACAAAAGCAACTGAAAAAGGAAACTAACAAACTGTAGACTAGACGCTGTTAGGTACTGTTATTGAAATGGACAAACTTCGATGATAAAAAAACAGCAGACAAAAAAGCGCAAAGAGAAAAAAACATTGGTATGAGCTAATACGTTTTTTAAAATGTCTATGTCTTGCTATGACCTAAGTAATATGGGCGTTCTAGAATAAAATGGAATTCATCCGCAAAAAACACCCGTTTTTGACCTTTTTCACAAATGCGATTTTAACGGGGAATTTCATTCCAGCGTCTGAACTCCAAATTCAAAGCAACTACATTGCAACCTACGGATCCGGGGGGGGGGGGGGGGGGGGGGGGGGGGGGGGGGGGACCATTTCACAAATGGGGGGGGAATTTATCCCTGGCAACTACTGCAAAACGGGATCGGGGGGGGGGGGATGGAGGGGGGGGGGGGGGGGGGATGAACGTATCTGGTAACTGCAGAGTATTCTGTTATTGGCCATGACATTTCTTGACATTTGTATCCCGGAGACATTCAGCCTCGAAGTTTGCTCTAAGTGAGTTTTCCACTCGTTCACGAAATCTTGTAGAGCACTGTTACGAAGTGCCTCTTTAAACGAAAACAGCCGTAACTCCCCCCCCCTCCCTCCCACATCCACCCCCACCCCGTCTCCCTCAAACCATCTTTCTCTCTCTCTCTCTCTCTCTCTCTCTCTCTCTCTCTCTCTCTCTCTCTCTCTCTCTCTCTCTCACTCTCCTTCAGTCTCTCTCTCTTTCTCTTTCACTCTCTCTCTCTCTCTTTCTCTCTCTCTCCTCTCTCTCTCTCTCTCTCTCTCTCTCTCTCTCTCTCTCTCTCTTGCTCTCTCACTTCCTCTCTCTCCCTCTCTCGGTCTATGTTTGTCTGTCTGTTGGCTGGCCGGCCTGCCTGCCTGCCTGCCTCTATGTCTGTCTGTCTGTCTGTCTGTCTGTCTGTCTGTCTGTCTGTCTGTCTGTCTGTCTGTCTGTCTCTCTCTCTCTCTCTCTCGCAAGGACGGAAGAAAGGGTAGAGGAGGGCGTGGTTGCAGGTTTGCGGAAAATTTTGAAAAATAAAGAAAAGAAAAAAGAAAGAAAAGCAGGGGGAAAGCACACGTGCTTTTTCTCTATATTCACTTTCCTATTTTGCCTTTTGACCTCTCATGTACGGTTGAGTAAGTCGTTCTCCCTCCTTCTGCCACCCCCCCCCCCCCCCCCCCCCCCCCCCCCCCCCCATACCCCCTACCCCATCAGCTCCCTGTCCGTTACTTTTACTTTCCTCTTCCTCTATTTTATTCTTCTTATATATGTATTTATTTTTCACGTTCTCCCAGGATCGTAGACAAGAAATGGAATCTATATATGACAGTTTTTTTTGTGTTTGTTTTTTTCAATTTCTCTAGTAATTCGATCCCCGCTCGATGTTGCATTTGTCGTTAATGTTGTTGTCGGGGAATTGTTTTGTTTTGTTTTGGCTTAGTTTGTTTGTTAGAAGCACGGAAAACGGCAATTATATAACCTTTTGAGTGACTTATAACCGATTTTTGTTGTTAGTATTGAGCAGCAAATGTCAGAAGAGAAGGTTGTATGTACAGCTTCCGTTCATGCCAAACGTGTCGTTCCAGAGTCTTGTGGAATCCTAGACGGATGCCCTCTGCTGTCAGGAAAGAATGTCATTGGCGCTGCCGGGATTCGAACCTCCACCCCCTGCCTCAAGTCAGAGGCTTTTTTCAACGGACGTCTTACCCTCGTAGCTGTCAGGCTCCTGTGATCCATTGGGGAAAATATACATTTTGTGAAGGCCATGTTTGTTCCTTCTTGACCACCTGGACCTCTTTCTCGGCTGCCTCTGCCATTCATTGCCTTTAGGGTTTTAGTCTTTTTTTTTTTTCTTACTAGAGACAGAGAGTTGTTTCATGAGATCACGGGCTGATGAGCTAACAAACCCCCCACCCCCCCCCCCCCCCCCACCACAACTCCAACCTCTACGGCGAGGACACTGGTGTGGGAGCCTGATTCCCTCCGGTTGCTGGCTGGATTAATTGGCGTATGTCTCAGTCTGGAAGATGCGATCTTCCTCCATTCTGCTTTCCTATGGCGCTGCGGGTTCTGTCAAAACCATTCGTTTTTTTAACGTAGCTGATTGTAGCCCCATATCCAGGCTCTTGCCACGCAGGATCTCTGACTGGTTTTCCTGTGCGTGAAGGTCTGCTGTGCAGCCCCCCCCCCCCTCACCCCCCCCCCCCCATCCACCACGCCAAGCAAAGAAACCCATCCTCAATGCAATCAACCCCACTTTCAATGCAATGCAATAAACCCATTTTCAATGCAATAAACCCCATCTTCAATACAATAAATCAACCTTCAGTGCAATAAACCCACGTTCAATGCAACAAACCCCACCTTCAATGCAATAAATCCCAACCTTCAGTGCAATAAACCCACCTTCAATGCAACAAACCCACCTTCAATGCAACAAACCCACCTTCAATTCAGTGCAACAAACCCACCTTCAGTGCAATAAACCACTTTCAATGCAATAAACCCCCTTCAGTGCAATAAAAACCACCTTCAATGCAACAAACCCACCTTCAGTGCAACAAACCCACCTTCAATGCAACAAACCCACCTTCAGTGCAATAAACCCACTTCAATGCAATGAATCAACCTTCAGTGTAATAAACCCACCTTCATTGCAACAAACCCCCCTTCAATGCAACAAACTCACCTTCAGTGCAATAAAACCCACTTTCAATGCAATAAATCAACCTTCAGTGCAATAAACCCACCTTCAATGCAAACAAACCCACCTTTAATGCAACAAAACCACCCAACTTCAATGCAACAAACCCACCTTCAGTGCAATAAGCCCACTTTCAATGCAGTAAATCCTCTTTCAGTGCAATAAACCATCTTCAATGCAACAAACCCACCTTCAGTGCAACAAACCCACCTTCAATGCAATAAACCCACTTTCAATGCAATAAATCTCCTTTCAGTGCAGTAAACCACTTCAATGCAAATAAAACCCACCTTCAATGCAACAAACCCGCCTTCAATGCAACAAACCCACCTTCAGTGCAAAAAACCCACTTTCAATGCAGCAAACCCACCTTCAATGCTTTTCATGTCGTCCCTGTTTCAAAGACCATGATCCGTGGCCTCCTGCCGTGAAGATCATCATCGCTAGAGCTTCAAGGGGGGGATGGCGATGTTTTTTTCCTCTGGCAGTGCTAATGACGTGTATGATTATGACCAAACACTTGGCTGTGGAACACATGGGGAAACCATGAGTGTTGCCTCTGGCTTTTTCATAAACTCGGGACATATTCCACTGTTTGTTTTCCCTAACCGAGCGGACACGAAGGGTCATCCGACTTTCCGTATTTCCCTAGGTTTTAAACTCAACGGCAGAAGGTCATGTTGTTATTATTGCTATTATTATGAATCACTTACATAGCGCCTATCCTCGGCTAGAGACCAAGCTCTAGGCACTCTACAATTCACACTCGTTACAAAGCGGGCTGCCTACTTGGGTAGCGCCGACTGAAGAGCTGCCAGCTGGCGCTTCATTCAGTCGTTTCCCGTGTCATCCAGTCAATATCGTTTAATATCGTGCATTCAGTCTCCTTAACTTCCTTCATTCTTTCCATTTCTCACGCAGGGTGTATGGTATGTGTAACATGTCATCCATACCAACGGCCACACTGGCCCTTCTCTTCCAAAAGTTGGTGAGGTACGGATCTGAGGATGCAGCTGATTCTGAGAGGACCCACGTGGCATATTCCATTCCAGCTGGGATTTCTTTGCAATGCGTTTCCAATGCAGTCTCCTGCCGCCATCCTGGCCTTCTCTTCCGAAAGTTGGTGATGTACGGATCTGAGGGATGCAGCTGATTCTGAGAGGATCCACGTGGCATATTCCATTCCAGCTGGGATTTCTTATTCAGTGCGTTTCCAACGCAGTCTCCTGCCGCCCCCCCCGTTGGCTCTGCTGGACTGCCTCTTGGATTCTCTTGGCATCTTCTTTATTCTTCAACTCCTCTACAGCCTTGTCTCTCTTTGCTTTTCTCTTTCCCCCGTGGCCATCATTCTATCCCTGTCGTTCCTTGTCCCTGTCTGTAGGTCTGAGTGCGCCCTTTTATTTCCCTGACCTTGGGGTTTTCCTTCGTCATGTCCACTGCGCCGTGGACTCATCATTTCCGCCAGTCTTTAGCTTGGGATGGATTGACCTTACAACCTTGTCTCCTAAGTCCTCAAGCATGCTCCGTCACCTCGTCCCCCGTCCCCCCTCCTCCCCCTCCTCCCCCCCCCCCCTCCTTCCCCCCCTCCCCCCCCCCCCCCCATTTTGTACTTCCCAGGAATTGACTTCTGGACTAGCCTCAGCTTTGCTTAAAACAACGCGCAACGTCAGTGAGTACATGATCATTGCTATCAACGGTGCAGTGCGCGCAAACTACCTACGTTGTAATGAAAAAAAGACCACCTAGTGCGTTTGCTGGGGGGGGGGGTGAGGCGGGGGGGCTTTTCTTTTATTCTAAAAAAAATCATAAAGAGCCATATCTTAGGCTGTGCATGCAATACTTCCCATCCTCCCAGTACAGAGCTTTCAGAACACTCACGCCGTTCACACACGGTTTGCTATTCAGTCTGGATCGTAGTCTAACTGTTTCACACCACTGTCCGCGAATATACACTCGCCGGTTTTTTTTTTTTTTTTTTTTTTTTTTTTTTCCGGGTCAGGAGCTAGGCTTCTGTCTGATTCAGCCAATGAGAAGGCTCGTTTTAGCGAACCTACAAATCATGGCGGCCGCACCTGGGGTGATGTTCAGCTGTTCATGAACTGAGCTATTTCTCGCTCCAACTTCTTTTGTTCTTCCATCTCAGCCTTTTTTTTTCTGTTGTAGTTCATTAACTCCAATAGACTGCAAAGCTTACAAACAAAGGGGAATTGGAGTGCTGAATTCGCAATACACCAGAACTGAGAACTAACAAAAATTCCAGCCTCACTTTTGTAACTTCTGGACGACGTCCGAATTCTGGTCGTTTAAAGGCATGTGCCCATTTGTACGCGTGCATGTAGGTGCGTGCGTGCGCATACGCGTGGTGTGTGTGTGTGTGTGTGTGTGTGTGTGTGTGTGTGTGTGTGTGTGTGTGTGTGGTGTTGTTGTTGTGTTGCTGTTGTGTGTGTGTTGTTGTTGTTGCTTGCTGTTGTTGTTGTTGTTCGAGAGAGAGAGAGAGAGAGAGAGAGAGACTGACTGCATATAGCTTCTTACAGGGTTATTATATTTATTACTCTACAAAAAGCGGCGTGAAACAAAAACAAACAAAAGACAAAAGCGATACCTCCCCAAAAGGCAGGCAATTCACATCATATCAGAATGATGGAAACGCCATCAGTTTTATCAGAATAAAAAAAAAACGATTCCATAATTTGACGGTTCCTTTTCTGCTGTTGTCAAGGTCAAAATATTTGGTGCGTTTGCATGTTCTTTTTATTTCTTCTACCAGAACGTCTGAAACCACACAAGAAAACGTTATCTTTGCTCGGAATAAAACCGACTGTGGCGTCCACGGGATAGACAAAGATTGTTTTTTATCCGTCAGGGTTCTTAAGCATCCTGCAGTGAGCAAGAGAAAAGGTTTCAGTGAAGCAATCTTCCCGAATTGATCAGGTTTCGTTTTACTCATTCAAGATGGTATTATTTCACGACTTCTGTTGTTGTATATGAAAATGATCTACAAGTAATACACTTGCAAAGAAGAAGAACAAACAAAGAAAAAATGCAGAGTGCGTGTGTATGAGAGAGAGAGAGAGAGAGAGAGAGAGAGAGGAGAGAGAGAGAGAGAGAGAGAGAGAGGAGAGAGAGCGCGCATGTGTTTCAGACGTTGAACAAAATTGTATGAGATTTGGATCTCTCTCTTGAATCAGAATTTAGGCGCAAATTGAGAAGAAAAAGAAATCTGTATGGTTTAGTGCTAATAATCCACGAAAGGAACAAGAGTAAGAGTTCTTTATCGAAATCATGCAAAGCATTGAACCAGCAATCAGTGGGTAGAACTATTCTGATGTGAAACCGGGTCGAGAGTTGGATCTACTCCTGTGCTTGAATGTTTATGACTGGAAAACGCTACCTGCACGCCTAGCAGTCGGCGTGTACCTGATTCAGTCCAGGTGAAGCAAAAGGGGGAGGATGGGCCCCGCCGTTAAAAATGCCGTGCCCCAAAAAAACTCGGCGAGCCTCTTGCAGTTTACCACCCCTTCATCTTCACCTTCACCTATCCCCGAGTCTTCAAGACCGTTAGGGTGCCACCGAAGACTTTGCAGCCAGCTTTCTCTATTCCTCCCTCCCGTTTCTCAGACGTTCTTAGTTGCTTGGTGTGAAGCCCGTCCATGCACTGATGTTGTCCTCCCGTCTCTTTCTTTCTCTGTCTTCCCTCTCCTTCTGGCCCCCAGCGCTGTTCCTTGTAGAATGGTGTTGGCAAGTCCTGTTGATCTTAATACATGACCATGCCATCATCTCGTTTTCCTTCTTTTCTCTGTGGACAACAGGTCCTTGTATGATCCAATGATTTATCTTACTCTGGTCTGGACCTCAACCTGGTAATGTGGTTTTTTGTATGACATACCAAAAATATTGCAATTTCCACGCTTCCCACTGACAATCAGGGTGCGATATCATTTTGGGGGATGAAGAGAAAAATCAGAAATGATCTACTGTTTTGCCCCTAGCTTCTCAAGGTATCATTATCTAATTATTTTTTAATTGGAGATGATGTGAATTTTGAACGGGAAGAGACTGAATTAGAACCTAGATTGTTTCAAGTTCGTCCTTGATCCATCGTCTTCTCTTTTGGTCACAAATCGCAATGCATAGGTCGGGCTGGGAATTTGTAATCCTCCTTACTATTGGTAGAAAGAGCCGTCGGAATAGAGCTGTACAGGAAAAAAAAAATCAGGGGAAGACAACGCCTGTCTTTCCATTGGAAATAAGGTTACCATTCTTAGTTTATGCGTTCACAAATAGATTTCGCGAGTCCAATTTTTTTTTTAAATTTCAATCGTATGATTGACTTTAACTCTAAAGCTGACCGGTGGTGCTTTGGACTAGGCCACCAGTCGCATCTGTCCTACGAAAACGGCGAGGTCACTCTCACGCTGAACGCGAGCTTTATAACACAGATTACCTCCCTTGAAGGTTGCTCGATCTTTGACCTTTTTCATCCCACTTATTAGAGAGCTGGGAATGAGAGGGTACGTCACGGGCGATTCAGAAGGGGGAGGAGCCGGGGGTGGGGGTGGGGGGTATGGTGGGGGAGAACAACTAAAGAAGAGAAGCCAGACCGACCACCCAAGAAACAAACACACTGACTGACACCTACACATACTCCCCGTGTGCGGGGGCGAGTGTTTTTTTTTTTTTTTTTTTTTTTTTTTTTAAATACAGAGGCGAACCACGCCATCGCATCAGTCGTTGTAATAGGAGGACTGTTCTGGAGCCTCAGGCAAGGTGAGAGACCTGTTGCGGAATAGTGCCTCCCTCCGCCCCGGGCGTGGAGAAGCCATGTATGGGGTGGAGAATAACAATCTCCTCCGTTCCCCCTGACCTCCCCCCCCCCCCCCACTCCCATCCACACCCCTCCTGTCAGCACCCCCCTAACCCCCCCCCCCCCCCCCCCCCCTCCCTTCCACTCTTTCCCGCCCCCTTTCTCGAGAAGCTGACCCATAG
>JADBJO010000834.1:377500-380000 GCA_016801955.1 Conus betulinus
CAGCATGGCATGGAATGGCAATCACAGGATGGTCTCTTCTGCCTGGTGCTAACTACGCTGATAGCAAAGTCTGTGTGGACAATGCCTGTCACAAAGAGTTCACAGTCACACAGAATCCCTAGGGAGGATTTCCTGTTCTCTATACAAGGCAGGACGATTGCTTACAATCAGCTCGTCATCATCATCATCATCATCATCATCATCATCATCATCATCATCATCATCATCATCATCTTGTTCTTGTTCTTCTTCTTCTTGTCTTCTTCTTGTTCTTGTTGTTTGTTCTTCTTCTTCTTCTTCTTGTCGTATCATTATTGTCTTTTTATTATCATGATTGTTATCATCAAACGAATTGTTGACTACAAATCGGTTACTCTGCTTTAAATATTTATTATTGTTTATTATTGTTATTCCTACCTTTCTGACCTCCTTCATCATCATCGATGTTTATTCGAGCCAGTTGCGTTCTTCTACGACAACACTCTGCTCAAAATCCCTCGATTTCGAACTAAAAACCTATGACGATCGTCTGTTTCTTCTTCTTAAGGCATCTCTGAAAACGACACGCTTCACCTATCAATAGCATTATTTCTTTCTTATCCTTTCCCTTGGCCATCAAATTGATTCTGCGACTAATGTGTGTGTGTGTGTCCTACCTTTGTGTGTGTGTGTGTGTGTGTTGTGTGTGTGTGTGTGTCTTTCATTTAACGTCTATCCACTATTCGTGATATTAGACGGGTGTGTGTGTCTTGTGTGTGTGTGTGTGTCTCTGTGTGTGTGTGTGCTGTGTGTGTGTGTAGCAGTGCGTTTCTTGCGCCTTTCGCGCGTGTGTGTATGTGTGTGTGTTTACGTGTGTAATGTGTGTGTGTGTGTGTGTGTGTGTGTGTGTGTGTGTGTGTGTGTGTGTGTGTGTGTAAATATTGACCCTTGTTTGCGGATGCATGGTACTTATTGCAATTTTCATCTTTTTATTGGTTTCATTTTTATGTTTTCTTTCACCTTTCATGTGTTTGTAAGCGCTTAGGGCTTATGATGTAGGATTAAGCGCCATATCACTGTATCATATTATGATCATCATCGTCATTATATTAATTATTATTATTATTATTATTATATTATTATTGTTGTTGTTGTTGTTGTTATTGTAATTGTATTATCGTCATCGTCGTCGTTGTTATTATTATTATTATTATTGTAATGACTGCAAGGACTTATCTTGTGCCTACCTTCAATTACAGAGCAAGCTCTGAGCGTTTTACAATCCACACTCTCGTTTACACAACGGGCCTCGTACCTGGGCAAGCTCACTACAACAACAAAAAAAAAAAAAAAAAAAAAAAAAAAAAAAACCCTACTGCTGGCGCTTCAGTCAGTCGTTTTTTTTTTTGGCATTCCGTCAGTATACTAATTCAGCTTTCTTCCCTCATTCTTTCCATTTTTCTCGCATGGTGCATGCTATGTGTAACGTGCCAACGATACCTACGGCAAACTGGCCTTCTCTTCCAAGAGTTGGTGAAGAGATTCTACGTGTGTGTACCAGATGTAATGTGTGCGTTCACATACGGAACCTCGGTTTATAGTCTCGTATGAGAGACTTTCTTTGACAGGAAATGGAGTCAAAATCAATGTTAGCTCCGAGGGGGGCAAAGTCTCCTGTACTGAAAACGGCCCAACGGATATTCGAACCCGCGATCCAAGATCACCAAGATTAAGAGGCTGGTACTCTACTAACTGAACTATTCCATACCACAATCATTATGCAACTGCACACATAGAATGCACGTCCCTTATGAGGCTCCAAATTCATGATGTAATAACTAACAGGTAATCAGACCCTGTGACAGACAGGTAATTTCTGTTGGTCAGGTATCAATGTTGCACACGTTTAAGACAATTGGTACACTTATGACATGAACGGCAATAGAATTACTATGATTATGATAAAATGAGAATGCTATTGCTCAACATGTAATAGGCACACATAATGAACATTTTATCAACGTTTGAAATCAATCACTAGAATACAGTTAAGATAGTTATGATCAACGAGTATACTGAATGTGTGGTGTGCGTTTATGATAACGAGTATATCAACTTCTGATAGATGGCAATCTAAATATGCTGCCAGTGATAAACGAGCTTGCTAAATGTGTTTGATGCGCGTAAGCTAACAAGTTTATGCACTTCTACGATAACCTCTGCACGTGTGTTTTAAATAGTACTGGGTATTTGGGACCCCTAGCTTTATAAGCTCACGCCAACCCACAGATGATGCATGTGTGCAGCCGCATTGTGTATGCGGGGACGTCCTGAGGTATTTTCTGTTTTTGCAATAGCCTTGTCCGGGGAAAATAAAAACAGGGGAAGATAATGCCTGTCTTTCCCAACGCAAACAAATCTGGAGTGTCAAATGTTTGAATCAGAAGCGCAGCCCAGGATAAAGATTGGGATATTGACTATCAGCATTCAAGACGCACGATTTGTTTGGGCATTTTTTTCT
>JADBJO010000834.1:385000-390000 GCA_016801955.1 Conus betulinus
CCTCTTGTACACCCTTTTTCTATAAAAGAGCTCCCTTCCTACAAGATATTTATTCATCATCAAATTTCAATCGGATTGTATCTTCCCATGGCAGGCATTTTTTTTTTGCAGCTAGAGGGAGGGATGGGGGGGGGGGGGGGGGGGGGGGGGGGGGGGGCTCAAAAGGAAATGTCCAATAGACGCTTGTCAAAAAAAGAAGTACACCGAAAATTTCATTGCCGTACCTCACATCGGTTTGTTTTTTTGTTGTTTGTTTTTAATGAAAATTAGTTCAACTGTTTTGTTTCTTATATCATGTCCACTTGCTCTTATAAGGGAAGCTGTTAAAACAACAATACAAAAGCTGATCATCTGCTGAATGTTTTTGAAGAGAGAGAGAGAGAGAGGGGGGGGGGGTTGGAAAAGTCCAAAATGTTCAATGATATATTAAATGCACTCAGCAAATCTTTTTACGCGCGCTCGTTCACACACACACACACACACACACACACACACACACACACACACACACACACGCACGCACTCTCTCTCTCTCTCTCTCTCTCTCTCTCTCTCTCTCTCTCTGTCTGGAGTGTAAGCAGAGCTGTCGTTGGAGACGGACGTGTTTCTGCTTCGCTCCGTCCTCTGCATTTAACTCTCTGCGTGCTATCTACTCACTGCTGCTCTGAATGCATGAAACTGCATGATGGCAATAAGCATTGAAGCCTATCGCTGTGCAGTGGGACAGTTTTTGCACACATTTTTTCCAGCTTTGCTGCATAAGAAAATGATGAAAAAAGAGAAGAGTCAATGTGAAAATGAGATGACAGTGGGTGACGTGCGTAGCGGTCTGGGACATTGCAGTGTTTTGTGCCTGCATTATGCTGTCAGCTCTCATCCTATTCGTTGCCCCTTTTCCGCGTGTTCATGACCCTCTTGTGTGGATGGATACGGACAGATACGTGCAAATGATCGTGAGTATGATGTCTTGCCTTTGATTACCCCCAACAAATAAGTATTGTGCTATTGAACAGAAAAATATCCAACTCTCACCCCATGTCTTGACATTGTCCACAATGTCTTTTCTGCAAACGTCATCCCTGACCTCTCTCCCTGGACCCAGCCTGTGATTTCTGTTTGCTGCTTTGTGGCGACATTGAATCCCAGCCTGGCCCCTCTGTTGACGATTCTGTGAAAAGTCTGGAAGACAAACTGGATAGGCACACTTTAGGTCTAGAAAGAAAACTGAACAAGCTGATTGAAACTCTGGAAGCTGAAACTCTGGAAGCTGAAACTCTGGTAGCTGTCAATTTTCGAAGTAAGGAGCTTGAGGAAAAGTTTCAAGCACTTGAAGATTCAGTAAATACAAACTGCTCAGATATGAAAAAAAGTATCTTCTCTAGAAGTGGCTATCAGGCAAAATAATGAAAGTGTGAAAAGAATTGAAGAAGAACAAAAGGAATATTGTTTCTAGAAGTGAAAAAGCTTGAGGGTGAAATTGAAAGACAAGAGCGTTACTCCAGAAGGTCAAACCTCCTGCTGTATGGAATGGCAGAAGAAGCAGGCGAAACTTTTGACAGATGTGTTTCAAAGGTTGTAGACGCTTTTAGACGGCATTTTCCACAAAAAGACTGGGACAGAGACAGATTTTGAACGGGCACACCGATTAGGTCTAACATCATCCAGAAAGGATACCCTATGACTGGAACTTGTGTCAAGCCAGATCTGCTCAGAACAAGGATTCTGAACGAATCAATAGGGAGAGAAAACCAGTCAGAATAAATAGCGGTTTAGGCCATTGCCCTGATCAAGTGGATATTGCATTACATGCAGAAAGCGGTCATGAATGCGTTGTCTAAACTCTAATAGAGGCAATGAAAAATGTACAGAATCGTTTTCGTCATTTGTTTACTTACAATGTTGAAGGTTTACATTCTATCATGAATGAAATTTATCATCATTTTATATGTCAGTATGATTTTGTTTTTCTTGTTGTTGTTGTCTGAAACTTTTCTTCATGTGTAAAAATCTCATTTGTCGTTTGGGGTCACCGGTGTGAAGGTGTCTGATAATATTCATGGTCGTCTGTCAGGTGGGGTCATATGTTTTGTTCGTAAAGTACTCACTGAATATGTACAACGTGTTGAAGTAGAATTTGATAATGTAATTGTGTTAAAACTTTCACACAAGCTGTTTTAGTATGTCTACAGACTGCTTGCTGGTTGGAATGTACATTCCTCCAGAGAATTCACCTTACTATGAGGAACCGAATTTATAATGGTGTTATGTTATTTGAAGATTTGTAGCTTGATTTAGTCAGAGATTATGGAGACATTCCTTTAATCATTTGTGGTGACCTAACTTCTAGAACAGGCTGTTCAAATGCTCAAAATAATGATCATGTTGAAAGTGATACATGAAATGAGAAGTGAAGATGAAGGACATGAGAAAGATGACGATAGCAAAAGATGTTCTAATGACTCTGTGGTCAATGCTTTTGGAAAGTTTCTTATTAACATTTGTCAGGAATTCAATCTGTTGATATTGAATGGTTTACAATCAGCAAATTTCCCACGCGGTTTTACATATACTTCACAAATGGGATGCAGTGTTGTAGACTATTTTTTGTTTCTAAAAAATCTGTCACACAAGAGGTCATGAACATTAAAAAAATTTTTACCTATGATTGAATCAAAACATTTAGCTGTTGTTTTGTACATCGAATCCATGTCTGATGCTATCTCAGAAAAAGAAGCACCAAATCTTATACACTCACAAGATATAAAAGCGAGGAACTAAAGAAAATCGAGTTAACAAATAAAATACAATATGGACTGTGCTAAGAACTTACTACATCGAACCATATCTTTGATTCAAAGAAATATGAATGAAGCGCTTTGTAAGTTCAAATGAATGCTTGTATGAAGCGCGTAGTAAGTTTAATGAATGCTTGTATTTTGCTAGCGAAAGTATGAAGAAAACAACTGTTGTTCGAGACAAAAAATGTTTGGTTTCATCAGGAATATAGACATGAAAGAAAAATTTTTCGACAAAATTTGAGAAAAATATGCAGTGTACATATTTGTAAAGACGATCTTATGTATACTCAAAAGAAAGCAGATCTTGGCAGAGACAGAGAATTATATGCACATGAAAGAAGAGAATATAAAGAATTTCTTAGACTAAAGAAAATATCGCATAGAGAGAAAATAGTCAATGTTTTGCAACATAACCTGAACGACCCAAAGAAATTTTGGAATACAATCCGTTCAGTGCGTCCAAGATGTGGAATACAAACTACAATAGTCTAGAAGAATGGTATAACCATTTCAAAGATGTGTTCAATTCTCTCTCCAATGATGATGCACCAGACATTCAAAATGGTCCAAGTGAATTTCATAGTTCAGATACTGTTATTGATCGACATTCTGAAGCTTTAAACGAGCCAATTTCAACAGAAGAGGTGAGGGATGCAGTTAAAGCATTGAAAGTCAATAAGGCCTCGGGGCAAGATGGGTTCGGTGGAGAATTCTTGAAATAGTATAGAGCAAACATTACCTTTTTTTACAACCTTCTTTAACTTTATTTTTGATCATGGTTTGTTTCCAGATGAGTGGTGTTTTTCAATTATACAGCCTTTGCATAAAAAAGGAGACATAAATAACACTGAGAACTACAGATGAATATCATTATTAAATATCTGTAGCAAGCTGTGTAGTTTTAATCTGCATAAACGTATCACAAAGTGGATAGATGACAATAATATAATTGGGGAAGAACAAGCTGGTTTCAGAAAAGATCGTAGTACATTTGACCATATATTTACGCTTTCAGCCATGATTCAGAAGCAATTATATTACAACATAGAAAACTATATGTAGCCTTCATTGATTGTCGCAAAGCCTTTTGACTCTGTGTGTAGGGATAAGCTATAAAAGATACTGCATACGAATGTGTTAAAAGCATTAAAAAGTATGTATTATACTGTGATGGCAAAAGTGCATACTGGAGATGACCTGACTGAGGCCTTTTTTTGTGTCCACGTGGTTTGAAACAAGGGGAGGTGTGTTCACCAGTTTTGTTTTCAGTGTTTATAAATGAACTAACACAAGATATTATCAATAATGGAAAACATGGAATCCAACTGTCACCTGATTTTGTTGCCTTGCTCATCTTACTTTTTGCAGATGATGGTGTATCATTTCTGATAGTGTTATTGGTCTCCAAAACCAGCTGAACATCTTAAGTACGACAGCAAAAAGACTCGATTTATCTGTTAGAAAAAATCTAATGTGGTGTTTTCCGAAATGGTGGATACTTGTCTTTATTTGAAAAATGGTCTTTTGATGGAGAATACCTGGGTATTTATCTTTCAACAAGGCTTACCTTTTCTCACACACTAAATGACCTTGCACACCGCGCTAAACAAGACATCTTAGCTATGATCAAAGTTCTCTGGACTGTAGGTGAACATTCACCACAGTTTTTTTTTCAAGATGTTCGATTGCCAAATACAGCCAATATTGACATATAGATCAGAAATTTGGGGACTATCAATTGACCAAGAGCCCATCGAAAGAATTCATCTGTGTGCCCTAAAATAGTTTATTGGGCTAGCCCAAAGTCACCAAGGCAACTGATATATGGAGAAACCGGTAGGCATCCTCATTATGTACACACTTATTTACGATGCATACGTTATTGACTACGACTTGTTGCTGTGGAAGAGTCTAGATATCAAGAAAAAAGCTTACAATATGTTATCATCATTGCAAAATCAGAATTATGTCACATGGGCTTGTCGTGTTAGAGATGATTTATATAAATTTGGCTATGGAATAGTTTGGGAAGCACAAGGTGTGGGAAGCGTAAAATTATTTCTCTCAGAATTTAAACTTAGACCTATTGACTCATTTAAACAAGACTGGCATGCGCACTGGAGACCCATAATTTATTTTGACGTATACACAACTTTTGGTTCAACATTTTTTTTTTCCAAAAGTATATTTGTTTAAGCTTAA
>JADBJO010000834.1:395000-410000 GCA_016801955.1 Conus betulinus
AGTCAATGGAGGTTGCAGATCGTATCTTTATCAAAGATGATGGTATGGCATGTCAAGATTACTCTAGGTTCTTTGTGTTATGCTTGATAGCTAATTTGCCTCGTTAAAGTTAGTCTGTGCGTGTAAGCCGCTGGATAAAGATTTGCAATAAATCGAAAGCTTGCGCAAAGAGATGAGCGTTGTGCTCTTGTTCATTCTCTACAAAAAAAAAAAAAAAAAAAACAGAAAAGAAAAAAGAGAACTAGAAAGCCTAAAACAACAGCGGACGCAGCTGAAAAGAATTCTGGTCGAGGAGTGGCCAGAGTGAAATGTATGAGGTTTAATTTCCCAACTCAGAGCAGGTGTCCCACAGTCATGTGGGTCAGACATCCTTCTTCAAGGCAGCTCCTTTAGAAGCTGACCCATCAAGAACTCGCCGGTTCGACTACCATCAACGCTAGGGGTGGGTGTGGGGAGGGGGGGGGGGGAGGGGGGGGAATATCATGACAGCAGAACAGCATATAGGAGCCTTAATCTGAATTCAGCCGGACCCCTTAGGAGTGTAAGGAGTTCAGGGCCGAAACACTTGCCTAGGGGGAGGCTTCGTCTCTGAAGGCTCTCTACCACCATGCTCTTCCTAACGTCTCTTCCTTCGTGTTTGCGTACGTTGACTAGGAACACTTGGGAAAAGAGAGAGAGAGAGAGAGAGAGAGAGAGAGAGAGAGAGAGAGAGAGAGAGCACAGCACAGCGCCGCACAGCACATAGTTTAAAAAAAAAAAACTCAGACACACTCAGCCTCATCGAGTTCACAGCTTTGGTTGTCTCTCCTGCCCGGCGACATGGAGCTTAGTACATGAACTGAAGGTGCACTTCATGTAAACTCTCCTGTCTTCAAAAGCATTTTATCCAACGGCTAAGAATTTCATCAAGTCACACATAAAAAAAAAAAAAAAAAAAAAAAAAAAAAAATTGTGTGTGTTAACATATCATTCCACGTATGACGCGTTTTCGGGCATTCCACACATTGACGAACTCAAACAGTTTGCCTGACTGTTCTTCTATAAATCTAAGCACTTATCGTTCAGAGTACTCGGTGAAAAGAGAATGCCTATGAAGTAGGAATTTCTGTGCAAATTAGCTCCCTTTCCTGACAATGAAATGCATATACAGGAACTCGTAAGAGATTTGATTTACGAACGGTTTCCCCCGAATGCTCACTGGGCATAGGCGAGAGATAAGAGGTTCGGGCAGAGTGTTGAATGAATGCCCTGTGTGCCCGACTGTGTATGACCCCGTCTGTACGCACGACAAAGTCTGTTTCCCCATATCCGAGTGGCTCAGTTGGTAGAGCGCCGGACTCGTAATCTTGGTGATTCTGGGGTTGGGGTTGCACGTTGGAATCTCCGCCGGCCGGGTTCGGTACAGGCGGATTTTTTTTTCTCGGAGTTAACATTGGTTCTGACTCCATTTCCCAAACAGTCTGTCGAATAAGAGTATAAACCGAGGTTCCGTGTGTGAACGCACGCACAACATCTTGCACATACGCAAAATCCCATCACTAACTTCCGGAGAAAAAGGCCAGTTTGGCCGTTGGTATGGATGGCACGTTGCACATAACATGCGCCCTGCATGAGAAATCGGAAGAACGAAGGAAGTAAGGCAACGGAGTGAACGATATTGAACGATACTGACTGGATGACACGGGAAACGACTGAATGAAGCGCCAACTGGCAGCTCTTCAGTCGGCTCACCCAGGTAGGCAGCCCGTTGCATAAGCGAGAATGCGGATTGTAAAGCGCCAACAGCTTGGTCTCTAGCCGAGGAGAGGCGCTATACAAGTATTAATGATGATGATAATGATATCCCTGCGTCCATGTTTGTCCCGTTGTTCCTGCGTATCAGCCGCGTCTTGTCCCTGTGTCAGAGTCTGTATGCTAGTGTATCATCGAGTCTTTTTGTTTCATGTTTACGTGTATTTCCTTGTGTCCGTGTGTCCCTGTATCTGTGTTAGCCTGTTGATCTGTTTTTGTGTCTGCGTTTCTTAGCGTCTAGCGTGCTGTCCCCGTGTCCATGTGTACCAGTCTCGTTGTATAAATAAAATGTCTATGAATCTTTAGAAACAGAGTACAGTAATGAGACCGATTGTTTTCATTCGTGGTGTTGGGTATTTTGTTGCTGCGTTTCTTATTGGTTTATTTCGTTTTGTTTATTTTCACTTTCTGCGTCCTTGTGGTGTCGGTTGCACGCTCGGACATGTGCGCGTGTGTGTGTGTGAGGAGAGAGAGAGAGACAGGCGGACACAGGCCTACAGAGAGAGAGAGAGAGAGAGAGAGAGAGAGAGAGAGAACATGAGTCATAGTCTGATGGGGACAGATGGTCTCAAAATGTTGAGGAGTCTGCACCAGCACAACGCTATATTTAGTCCAGTGATGTAACTTTCTCTCTCTCTGTAAGTCAAAACGTACTTGCAGTTTAGGCAGTGAGTATAATGAAGACGTAGAAGTTTTTTTTTTTTTTTTTTTTTAAGTAATAGTAGTGTGTTGCTATACGTTTTGTTGGTTTAACAATTACGTAGTGGGTGTAAAACAAGTGCAGGTTTACAATCCCTCCCGTCATTACATCAATGACTTGGCAAATTTTTTTTGTTGTTACAGTGGAGGGAATGTGGTTAATTGGTGATAGAAAGAAAATGAAAATCAAAGATCAGGCAAATACACGATAAATACCAGCTCCTCTTAAGCTGCATATACACCTTTGTAACCCGTCTTGAAGAATGAACCATTGATATTGCCTGTCCTAGACCATTTGTCTGCTGGATCGAACTCGTCAGGGAGGTACGACTGATTGTATTTGTGCTCCCTTGGCATCAAATGGAGACACACCACAGTCAATAATTCTGTGGTGTTCTCACCACAGAGGGTTAAAAGAAAAACGAATCCATTAGCACTCCAAAGCAGCTAACGAAAGATAGGAAAGTACAACGAAAAGAGAGTGCAGTAAGGAAATATGTTGCCGAAAAACATGTTGTTTGTTCGTTCGTTTTATGTGTTTCTTTATTTTTGTCATTGTTATCTAGGGGAGATGTTAGAGCAGGAAATACATTCACCTAAAGGCTAGTTGCTACGGACTTGCGCGTTGTGATAGACCTTTTTTTTTCATTTATGATGCTGACTTCTCTTTTCTTTTTCTTTTCTAACAGCTATAACAATAATACAAAAGTATCACAGCGAAGTACTTGGATTGAGTAGTACTTGGACTGTCGCATTGAGTAGGCTTTGCTTTCTGTTTTCTTGTGTTATGGGCTGGTTGGATGCTGTTTACAACAAAACAAAGAACTTGCTTTTCCCCTGATATATTCCTGAATACGTCAGTGTGATTTCTTTTTTTTTTTTTTTTTTTTTAGCACGCGGAAATCAACACTGCTGCCTGTTACAGGCATCTTGTTCCAGCTTGACGTGTTATTAGTGCTGATTAGTTCTTTGCTCTGGGGTTTGTTCCTCTCACGCTGATGTCGGTTACTTTACCTTTTTCATTTTCCGTGTCTGGAATGGACACAAAGACGACTTTATCACTTCCTTAGTGTGTGTGTGTGTGTGTGGTGTGTGTGTGTGTGTGTGTGTGTGTGTGTGTGTGTGTTTGCTCGTGTGGCTATGTTGCTGTTGTTGTCGTCGTTGTTGTTGTTGATGTAATTGTCGATTTTTTTTTAACCATTACCTGCACCTGCCATCTCCTTCTCTTTGTAAAGGGAGGGTACTTACCTGCCTTTTTTTCTTGATTTTTCTTCTTGCTTCCTGTTACTTTATTTCTCTTCCATCTATCGGATAGTCGATCGATTTGTTGATTTTTAATTTCCGTTAGCAGCTATATATCATAAAATGCAGATTTTGTAGCACCTGTCTAAATATATGTGTCCTACCAGCAATTAAGGGCCCCTTCCACACAGTCTCTGCTCCTCTTTTGAAAGACAGTGGTGACTGGATCCTCTGACAGGATCTGCCTTCTCTGTTTATGCAGTGCCTTGCTCGCAGTTCTCTAACACACGTGTGGTTAAACCTTGTACTGAGCTCTGCTTTCTCCCACCCCACCCCCACCCCCCACCCCCCCACTTTTTCATCTCTACTCTGGTCACTATTTTCGTCATATATATATTTATATATATATATATATACATTTCTTCTCACTTTCTTTGTTACATTTGTCTGTCCTGGTTTTTTTTTTTTTTTTTACATTCTCTGCGCTGTTTTCTTTGTTTGTTTGTTTGTTTTTTTTTTTTTTTTTTTTTTTTTTTTTTTGTTTGTTTGTTTGTTTTTTTGCATTTTCTCGATTTTTTTTTCTCGCATTTCTCCGTGTTGCTTTTTGGGGCATTTCTCTGAACTGCTTTTCTCACATTACTACTTATCATTTCTCTCACATTTCTATGTATTTCTTTTATCCCATTTCTCTGTACCCTTTTTGTAGTTCTCTAAACTCCTTTTCTCACATTTGTCTGTAGCAGTGTTCTCACATTTCTCTGTGTTCCGCGTTTCCTACACTTCTCTGTATTTTATTTTCACATTTCTTTGCACTCATTTTTTTTTTTTTACACGTCTCTGTATTGCTTTGCTCACGTGTCTCTGGGCTACTTTTCTTAGGTTATGCCCATGCTTTCTCCACTAACTTCCCTGTAAGTATACTGCTCAAAACAATTGAAAGGCCACTACCACTTTTTAGGGTACCTTGTTTGACTTTATTTTTTCCAATAACACGGCACTGCACCCACCCAAACTTACTGAATTTGGTTGCATGCCTGATCAGTCACTTGAATTTGATCAGAAATCAACTCAGTCTGTGTTATGCACATCACAGCAGCGGTGAACTGAAATGTGCACATACTGCAAAAAAAAAAAAAGGGTGCAAATCAAAGAGGCCTGTGCAACAGAGCACATCTGAACTGCAGGAATACTGCAATGCACGTGCAACCCATGTCTTATCTGAACACAGGTCAGCCAGTGTTGAGAGACTGGTGGGCATTCATGCCTGTGTTTACGGCACTTTTGCAACCATGCCTCGGAGACAAGGACTGAGTCAGGATGACCAAGGGCGGGCAATTGCGTGGCTTCAGGAGGGCGTGGGGGTGCGAGAGGTTGGTCGTCGACTGTTCGTCGCCCATTTAGTCATTCAGACTTTGAGAGACCGCTTCAACCAGACAGGAAGCGTTGCTGAGCGAAGACGTCCAGGACGCCCAAGGTCCACCTCCAGGCAGCAGGACAGGTTTGTTGTCCTGTCGGCTCTGAGGCAGAGAACGGCCACTTCCGACACACTCAGGGGGCAGCTGCAAGCAGCCGGCAATGTCACCGTCAGTGACCAGAACATTCGGAACCGGCTGAGAGAGGCACACCTGCGCTCAAGACGACCAGCCGTCCGTCCTGTCCTGACACCAGCTCACCGTGCCGCTCGTTTGGCTTGGGCCCAGCGTCACTTAGCATGGACCAGAGATCAGTGGGCAAGAGTATTGTTTACTGACGAGTCCCGCTTTGCCTTATCATTTCATGACGGCAGGAACCGTGTCTGGCGGCGGCAAGGAGAACGCTATCACGATGGTCTCGTGAGCGAGCGTGATCGCTATGGTGGTGGATCCATAATGGTGTGGGGAGGGATGGCACGGAACTACAGAACCCCCTGCACATGGTGCAAGGCAATCTCAACGGTGTGGGCTACAGGGATGGCATCCTGCAGCCCCTTGTGCTGCCAGCGCTGCAAGCTATTGGACCAGGCGCGGTACTTCAAGACGACAACGCCAGACCTCACTGGGCTCGAGTCGTCACAACTTTCTTCAGCAGCAACACGTGATCCACATGGACTGGCCAGCCTGCTCACCGACCTTAATCCAATCGAGCACCTATGGGACGTGCTGGGCCGGCGACTTCGAAGCAATCACCCCCCGCCAGTTGATCTCAGCCAGCTGTTCAAATTCCTTGAGCAGGGGTGGCAGGCAATACCCCAGATGACTCTGAGGACTCTGACTCAATCCATGAGGCAAAGGTGCATCGCGTGCATCCACGCAAATGGCGGACACACACGTTACTGAGTGTGTTTTTGTGTATCTCTGGCGTTCTGACTTTTGAAAAGATGGGTAGTGGACTTGAAAGTGACAAAACATGCTGTTCAAATCAATTTTGTCATTAATCTGTGTCATTGATGTTTTTGATTAATGGCTGAAGTAAAGTTCGAAAGCATTGTTTTGGGTGTTTCCGCTCTGTTGTGAAATGGCGAGAGAATTTCCAAGTGGCCTTTCAATTGTTTTGAGCAGTGTAACTTTGGGCTCTGTGAGGAGATATACAACCTTAATGGGATGACAGGGTACTTTGTTTTAAGTACAACTTCTATGCACAACTTCGGGATGATTTGATATGTGATTTCCTCTTTTCTCTCACTCTTTGAATTTGCTTTTTTTTTTTTGTTGTTTTTGTCATTTTTTTTAGTTGTCCATCTCTTTCTACCTTTGTAGCTTTTCTCCTGTCCATCTTCTTCTTCTTCTTCTTCTTCTTCTTCTTCTTCTTCTTCTCTTCTTCTTTGTGTACGCCTTGGTCTACACGGTCAGTTCGGCCGTTGAGATGAATAGTGCCGTTTTCTCCAGCTCTTGTAGACTGTCGTAGAACTTCGTCATTAGAGCTGTCTCTGTTGGCCACACCTCTCTCCGTGTCTGTTCATGCAATGGGCATTTTTGGAGCACATGCTCCGCTGACTGTTCTTCCTGCCCACAAGGGCAGATTGGAGAAGGCGCCACCTTGAGCTTGAACTTTTTTTTTTTTTCCCTATAAATTACAGAACATGACATGCCAGAGTTTGTTGTTGTTGTTGTTGTTGTTGTCCGGTGGCAGCAAAGTAATAAGACCAATCACACTGTCCACTGTGGGTGGACACAAGTCCATTTTGCCGGGTCTATTTTCTTATGTGGCTATTTTTTAACTTTTTTTTGTAGCTGTGGGTTTTTTTTTTTTTTTTTTTTTTTTTTTTTTTTTTTTTTGCGAGGTTTGAAAAAGTCGAGAGGAATAACCGGGCAGACGTCGTCTTCTGCACACCTTTGTTTTATCGACTTGAAAGACTTCAGTTTTGTGTGTATTTACTATGTTATTCATTGGCGTATACATGTCTCTGTCGTTTTTTTTTTTTTTCTTTCTTTCTATCTTTTCTAGGTCTTTTTTCTTTATTTTCTATGATGACAGCTTAGACGAAGGCCTGTGTGGTCTCAGCTGGATTAAATGAATAAATCTAAACCTAAACACTAATGTTAGCATACGAGTTTCAAGCCTGGTATTCAGACTTAATGTGATAGGCGATTTTATGATGATGAGAGATATTGTTCAGATCTCAAATGAAGTGTATTTCGTTCAATGATTTTGTGTAAGTGAGATCTATTAAGCTATTTCACCCCGGAAAATAACGTTTTATAGAGCTGTGACCATAAAGATGTCTATGATTTTTATTCGTCCCCTTCCAGCTGTTTCTTGGCTTGAATTCACGACTTTTTGTCTTCCTTAACACATAAAGATGTATTCTTTAGTCAAAACTATAAATTCATCTTTTGCCTTGTCTCTTTAGTACAGTCCATCAAGGTATATTCTTTAATCAAAACTATAATTTTATATATTCATCTCTCCCCGAGTACAGTCCATATAGATACCCTCTTCAATTAAACCAAAAAGTTAACGTCACTTTCTCCCCGAGTCTTTTCAACACAATCATTTTAATCTCTAAACTTCTCTCTCTCTTCTCTCTCTCTCTCTCTCTCTCTCTCTCTCTCTCTCTCTCTCTCTCTCTCTCTCTCTCTCTCTCTCTCTCTCTCTCTCTCTCTCTCTCCTCTCTCTCTCTCTCTCTCTCTCTCTCTCTCTCTCTCGCTCTCCCTCCCCTCCCTCCCTCCCTCTCTCTGATCTGATCCTACTGTTCCCTGTTGTTGGGTTTTTTTTTTTTCTGTCGTTGAAGACAATTGAAAAACAACAGGGTTTTATTTCAAAGTCTACTATTACGTGTGTCTTGCAATACCTGAAATTGAATTTCAAGCAACCATCCAGCGGTGCTTTTTTTTTTCCACATTTTTTGTCTTTTTTTTCTGAAAGTTTTCTCCACTTAAGTTTCACACTGTTCTCTGTACTGTGTTTCTTCTTACACTTCTGCGTACTTACTTTCTCCAGTCTGGAACTAAACTGCTCACTCCCCTTTACTTCTCTCGCACTTCTCTGTGTTCTCTCTCTCTCTCTCTCTCTCTCTCTCTCTCTCTCTCTCTCTCTCTCTCTTTTTTTTTTTTTTTTTTTTTTTTTTTTTTTTTTTTTTTTTTTACCTTGTATTATTGTTCTGACTAATCTGTGTACCATTTTCGTCACTCATCTCTTTGCTGCTTTTCTGAGAGTATTCTCTGCGCTACTTTTCTCATCCCTTTTTTTTAAGCTACTTTTCTAACAATTCTCTACTACAATTTTTCCACTTTTTTTGTCTAGACTATTGTACCCCACACGTTTTTGCTTTACGTTCCTTCATTTAACATAAAACACCCTTGCAAGTCCTGATCATTCTGGAGTTCATACCTGTCGTTCAAACTTGTACTAATAATCTAAATGCAGTTTCTCGTTTGTCTTTAAACCGGTTATCGTGTGTATTATGAGGATGTTGTTGTATTATGTTTTTGTAGAGTAATGTACGGTGATAATGTTTAAGTGACGTACTCAATAAAAACAATCTTTATTGCAAGGGAAAAGGGAATGGCTATTAATCCAATAATGTTTTGCACAGCTACTCATTTCTTTTCAGTCCCCTCTCTTACAACTGTGCAGTCAAAGTAAAGTATTAGAATTCTACGAAAAGATTATCGTCTTGTGAGACAAAAAAAAACACATTCCAGTGCTGTAACTAAATAAAACGAACTCAGGTTCAGAGAAACTATTGGCATCGATAAATTGAGAAATAAAATGAAACACACACACACAAGTACACACAAGCACACACACACACACACACACACACACACACACACACACACACACACACACACACACACACACACACACTGTATTCAGATCAAGTTCATATGCATGTAGCAGTGTTGTCCCACACACACACACACACACACACACACACACACACACACACAAACACAAACACAGAGAGAGAGAGAGAGAGAGAGAGAGACTCACCAAAGCACTCACTCACTTCCCTCCTCGGCACTCAACCAATCCCCACACCCCCACCATCCCACCACCCGCCGCGCCACATTCCCACCATCATCCGTCACCCCCTCGTTGTCCCCCACCCCCACCCCCATCCCTCCAGCCCCTCTCCCCCATTTTCAGACATTATTTCATTTACATGACAACGCCAGAAAGGAGGCGGAGATAAACACCAATTGTGCCCCCTTGGTGTGAACTGCTCCAGGAAATGACGTGATCGCGGGCAGACCAATTAGAGGCCAGTGCGAGGTTCAAAGAGAACCCGTTATTTCCACTGGGAAACCCGTCGGAAGCCTGGTGACCCAGATGGTGCATGTCCCGTGGCAGGTTGCCTTTCAATTATAGGGCGGCTCTCTCAAGGCTACCCGCTCGTCTCTAATCGGGCAATTAACTTACCTTTCCCCCCGCCCTCTCCCATTTGAAAAGAAAATCACACGCACGCAGGCATGAACGCACGCACTCGCACGCACGCACGCACGCACGAACGCACGCACACACGCGCACACACACTCACACACCCACATTCACCCACTCAAGCACATACTGTCAGTTAGGCAGAATCATCTACACTGCAGATATGAAGGCTTATCACCCCCCTATTTCTATAATCTGAGACATAAGAGCAAGCTTTGTTTATAATTCAATATTTCTTGCAGTCATTGCAACACCTAGCTGCTCTGTAAGTTGCTGGAATGGTGCTCGGTACTTATCCTTGGAATTTATTGTTTCATTGTAATTTAGTCCCTTGCGGATTCATTCCAAGAACTGGCCCTCAGCACTTGTGTCTTTAAGAGGTTATCTTTTTCCGCGGTCACTGAGGAGAAACAATCAGGTTTCGAAATTTCGAAATACCAGGGTATCTGACCAGGAGTTATATGTTAGTGAGCTTTCTCCCCATTGGAGATGGTCTCCGCTTTGGAGACTATAAGCTTGCTGAAGGTTCATTTTGAGAAGCATTTATTTATTTATTCCCCATTCACCCACTCAAGCACATACTGTCAGTTAGGCAGAATCATCTACCACTGCAGATATGAAGGCTTATCACCCCCTATTTCTATAATCTGAGACATAAGAGCAAGCTTTGTTTATAATTCAATATTTCTTGCAGTCATTGCAACACCTAGCTGCTCTGTAAGTTGCTGGAATGGTGCTCGGTACTTATCCTTGGAATTTATTGTTTCATTGTAATTTAGTCCCTTGCGGATTCATTCCAAGAACTGGCCTCAGCACTTGTGTCTTAAGAGGTTATCTTTTTTATATTTTCTACTTTTCACAAGAAAATGTAGCTTGTTTTGCTCTTTCATGATTTTCTTTTGCTTCTTAGGTGGCACCTTTAGTTAGTTTTTTGAAAACTCAACAAAACATACTATGGTATTGCACACCAGCCTTTTTCTGGTATAGCATTCTTCTTAAAACCGAAAAGGCAGAGGAGTCAAATTACCACTTTCCGCGGTCACTGAGGAGAAAACAATCACTCAAGCACATACTGTCAGTTAGGCAGAATCATCTACCACTGCAGATATGAAGGCTTATCACCCCCCTATTTCTACAAACACAAGTTCACATGGGCGCACAGGGAGATGCGCCGCCAGTACTCCGTCAATGGATAACTGATACCTCCTGGTGCATGTGAACAGAAAGAAAAGTAAAGTATGCACGGGGGGGGGGGGGGGGGGGGAGAAAAGGGAGCAGGAAAAGGGCGTGTGGGGTAGGGTGCATGTAGACAAAGACGGGATGTGTGTGTGTGTGTGTGTGTGTGTGTGTGTGTGTGTGTGTGTTCGTGGAAGGATGAGCCAGGAGCTGTGAAAATAAGATGACTATATATCCAATGCAACATCTGTTTTAAACCAATAGAGCGTTTGGTTCACATACAGGCGTTAACTCTTGTATATAATATTTCTTTTTGTGCTTTGATGCAGTATAGTTAGACGCAGTCACACACACACACACACACACACACACACACACACACACACACACACACACACACACACACACACACGCATGCACGCACGCACGCACGCACGCATGCACGCACGTACGCTTTAAATCTGAAAAGACATCACACAATGACATGCCTGATAATGGTGGTAAGTGAGCTTGAGGAGGTAAACAAACACAGATGCTTGCTGGTTATTCTCCGTTCTCCACAAATACATCTTGTTTCGTTTGTATATTTAGTTTTTAAGCATCAAGTTTTTAATTATAAAATTCTGAAATGAAATTTCTGTACTGGTACATATTTTTCACGATTGCCTTCAGTGTTGTTTTCTCTTTTTAGTTTGTAGTCCAGTCAGCATTTGCTTTAAGATTATTCGCATGTGTATTGTAGGGATGCTTAGAGGGACATATATATGCACTTAGATAACCACATTATGCATACACTTACATAGTCACAGACATTTATGCATCTCTCTCTCTCTCTCTCTCTCTGTCTCTCTCTCTCTCTCTCTCTCTCTCTCTCTCTCTCTCTCTCTCTCTCTCTCTCTCTCTCTTCGTCTAATATCACATGTGAAAAGACGTAAAACCATGTGAAAAGTAGTACTACTACTACTACTACTACTACTACTACTACTACGCACGCACGCACGCACGCACGCACGCACGCAAGCACGCACGCACGCACGCACGCACACACACACACACACACACACACTAACTAACACACTAACTAACACACTAACTAACTAACTAACTAACTAACTAACAAAAAAATGTCGAAGAGTCAGTGGATTTTGTGTTGTCTTTTATTTACTTCATTAGTTTTCGGACTCAAACTCTTCCTTGATGAATCGTGTTGCCAGGACGTAAATAAAAAGTCCACAATTTCTGCAATGCTTGTAAGAATTCCGTCGACTGGGGATCAAGGAGGGATACAAACACAGAGAAACGATAGCGCCACCTGGCTTCTGGGTGACGCATATCTATGTAAATGTATTGTAAAGGTCAAAGGCCAGCAAATAACTTGTACGCCGCTTGAACCGAGAAGCCTAAATGAGCTGGGAAGACGGTATGTAAAGAAACATTTCACCAGTAACCAGCCGCCGTGACGAAGTGGTTAGCGTCGCGGACTCCCGGCTGGGAGGTCGTGGGTTCGAATCCCATCAGAAGTCATGTGGGGTTTTTCTGCCCCGACCGGCTCCTACCCCACAGTTGAGTTGCTGCGGACTCAGTTGGGAAGACTGGGACCACACAGTCGAGTTTCATCCACTTAATTGATGCGTTTCTGAGAGTGTTGCTCAAATTTCCTGACCAACACTGCAGGTGCCTGTATCTCTCGGGCCTGGTTGACGCCGGGATATATTATGAAAGGAAGCGTAAAGTACAGCCCTTTCATGTAGTCTCAGACCGAAATGGAAATCCGTAGCATCATCTTAATCATCCTCATTCTCATCGATCAGCATTAAAAAAAAAAAAAAGTCTCAAATTCTGTGGCCCTTCATGCCCTGCTCTCATGGTGACCTCAATTTCGATGTCCTCTCCACGTCTGTGGCCTTGGTTTGGTTCCGTCGGGGTCACCGGTATCGGCGAGTCCATGGGGGCTGTCGTTGGACGGATGTGGTGGCGCCCTCCGGAGGGAGAGCTCACTCACGCCGGCTCCGCGACTAAGCAATTATTGTCGTCAGTAGGGGGCTTAGGGTGGTGGTGTCCTGCGTATGTTAGATCAGAACAGGCGCCACTGAACACCACCGAAGTGACTCGGCAGTAGTGCAGTGTCTCCTCCGGTGGGTTGCCTCTTGACGACTTGACATTGACTGCTCCCTGTGGATTGCCGGTGCCGGGGCTGCGGCGGGGCCGACCGGGCTGGGCTGTGGACAGGGTGTCGGAATGAGCGGCGTGGGTGCACTGCCTCTGAGGTGGCGCAGAGGTTGGGACAGCGGAAAAAAAAAAAAAAAAAAAAAAAAAAAAAAAAATTCACCAGTAAATTCTCCAGAAGCGAGGGGTGGTCGGTATCAGCGAATGCCAGTTGGTTTGCGCAACGTTGAACTCGCCGAAACGGCTACTGGATTACTACTGATTCATTGCTGAAATGAAGCACTCCCAAAATAAGCAGAAATAAAACTGCTACTGGAAATTGGGCGGATCAGCCTGCCTGTAAGAAAGTTATCTCTTGAAGGAAGAAAACAGTAAGATTTGAGCGTTCAGAGTCAAGAAAAAAAAGAAAAAGTAAGATCTTGATTGAAATGATAGACTTTAATTTGTCCAGAAATTGCAAAACTGAAAATGTAAAAACAAAAAAGTGAAAAGATGGGACTTACAGAGATCAGAAAACGGATATAAAAGTCCACCAGGATTGACTGGAATCGCTAGCGAAAAATGTAAAAGATAGGACTTACATAGGCTAAACATGTAAAAGATAGGACTTACTAAAAATAGGACTAAAAAAGGTAAAAAAAGACAGGACTTACAAAGGCAAGTAAACGGGTATAAAAAAAAAAAAAAAAAACACCCGGACTTACAGAACTCACAACATTGAAATGTAAAACACAGAGCTCACAGCACCAGCAAGCGATGAAATAAAAGTCCACCGGGACTAAAAAATAACTTTTTTTTTCTTAAGACTTTCCTTCATTTGAAACACTGTGCTCTGTATTTCCACCGAGTTTTCTTAAAAACTGGGACAGCCATGTTGGCAGTAATCTTGCCCAGATGCCCTTGCCACAAACAGAAGGCTCATAACGATGACTGATGTAGGTCCCCAGCCTGATTTATAAGAGTTGGCAAGAAACAGTAACGAGGTGCTAGACTACAAGAAATGGTAAGGAGGTAGAGTGGGAAACGGTGACAAGGCACCGTGAGGCATGGTAATGAGGCACTGCAATAAATGGTAACGATGTTCAGTATGATATGATAACGAGGTACTGAAAGAATGGTAACACGTCTTTTCTTTTGCATCTCTTTTTTCACAGTTTTTACGGTTTGGAAGATAACGGCAGTGTGGAGGGGGGGAAAAAAAGTCCTCACCATGAATTTTCAAGAAAATACGATGAACAGGGACACAAATCGCATTGTTGAAAAGTTAAAAATGATACTCGTGTATACCAAGCAAGAGAATGTTTTATCTGCTAGTGGGGGGCTACTCAAATTACCTGCTTAATTTAATGAGCTTAGAACATACAACAACATTGGACATTTACTCGAAAGGCTGCTCAACGGAATCCAAAGGGTAAAAACTGGACAGTTTCAAATGTCATTTTATCAACAAAAAAGTGGTGACGTAAGTCAGTATATTTGGGGCCATTGAAACACAAACTGAAATTGTCAAATCATTCACTCATACTGCAATTTCTGTTCCTTCTAACAGCAGCCCATGTTATGTCCCAAATTGTCGCACCCTTCCCAAATTGTTGTAACGACAATTTGGGATGACAGTCGAGTCCCAAATTGTCGCACCTTCCCAAATTGTCGTAACGACAATTTGGCATGACAGTCGAGGACCAAATTGTCGCACCTTCCCAAATTGTCCGAAATTGGGACGACAGTCGAGGACCAAATTATCGTAGCTGCCCAAATTGCGTCCCAATTATCGGCTGCCCAATTGGTGGTGTTATATCAGTGCTGGATCAATTCATTTTTAACTCATCAGTTTCTCACTTGAGCAGTCAGTCATATTCATTGTCTGGTGCACCGGACAAAATATGTGCACTTCAGGTCCAAATTGTCGGAACGACAATTGGGATGTACGGTCTGACCCAAATTGTCGTTGCTACGACAATTTGGTCCTCGACTGTCATCCCAAAATGTCGTTACGACAGTTTGGGAAGGTGCGACAATTTGGGACGTTACAAGCCCATGTCGTTGTCTTTTCTTTTTGTCTTT
>JADBJO010000834.1:412500-415000 GCA_016801955.1 Conus betulinus
ACATATATACACAGGCGCGCGCGTGCTGCCGCGCACGCGCGCACACACACACACACACACACACACACACACACACACACACACACACACACACACACACACACACACACTAACACTAACACTAACATAACATACACACTAACACTTGCAAGTAAATGAGAAGGTTGTTGGATAAAGATAGGATGTGTGTGAGGGGAAAGGGAAATAACTACCCTTGCCAACTACCCACCTAATGTTGTTGTTTATTAGCGTTATACAGTTGCCGGGTTGGGACAGCATGACATGAAAACGGCTGCGCAAATCGCTCTGTCACTAGGTACTCGTGATCTTCGGTACCCGCTGTAGGTAAATGCGCGCTTTCTCAGCTTGAACACCCTCCAGCGTACAGTAATCATGTAATTACACCAACCGCTGTGGCGCAGTGGTTACGGACGTAGTTTCCAGACTGGGAGGTCGTAGGTTTCATTCCCATCAGAGTCATTTACTTGTGGGCAAATGTTCTGTACCCACCAGCTCCTATCCGGGGTTGAGTTTGCTCTGGGCTCAACTAAGAAGACCACAACCCACACAGTCGAGTTTCATCTACTCAACGACGAGTGTTGTTCGTGTTCCCTTACCAACACTGAAAGGTCTCTGTCTTTATCAGGCCTGGCAGATGCCAAGATATGCAATGAAAGTAAGATACAGGATACAAGATACAAGGATACTTCATTATCTCAATTTTGAGAAATTACAATCGTGCTGCTGACTAACTATACATTAGCGACATAAATCAACATGAAAAAAACAATGAACAATCAAACAGGTAGGGTAACTCAGCAACAGTAAACAAGTAGGGTAACGCAGCAACAGCAACACCCAACAAAAACAATTTAGTTATAATGTAAAACCTCATACATGTAGATAAACACATACTAAACACGCACGCACGCACACACGCACGCACGCACGCACGCACGCACGCACGCACGCACGCGCAGTCCACGCACACACACACACACACACACACACACACACACACACACACACACACACACACACACACACACACACCACTTACTAATTTTCAGAATTTGCTAAAAACAGAAAACAACACTGTCAGACCTAAATTCTGATCAAAAGAAGCATTAAAGTGTGATGATGATGATGATGATGATGATGATGATGATGATGCACATAATAAATAATCAAGCTATAGTAAAACCCATTTGAGTAAACAACAATACTTATCATAGATTTTAGTATTACATAATGGTCAAACTTGATTTCACATAATTTTAAAATACATGTGTAATGGTAAATAATAGCAAAACACATAAAAGTAATCAGATTACACACACACACGCGCGCGCGCGCGCGCGCGCACACACACACACACACACACACACACACACACACACACACACACACACACACACACACACACATAGACTACAGCCCTGTCAAGCAGTCTCAACCAATAGTGGAACTCCAACTTCATACCATCGGTCGTCATCATCCTAATCCTCATCGACCAATATAAAAAAAAAAAGTCTAAACTTCTGTGGCTTTTCATGCTCTGCTTTTCATTATGACTTCATTTTCATTCTGTCCTTTTCATTTTTTTTTTTTACGTCTACACCCTGGGTGAGTTCGTGTCAAGATCTCCAACATCGACAATTTCATGGAGGTCTCACATACCCAGGACAGGCATGGATGGCACCTTCCTGAAGGGGGGGGGGGGGGGGGGTATGCTCATTCATTCTGGATTTGCAACTACACAGTTATTATCCTAAGTAAATGGCTTAGCATGTGGTGTTTGGGGTATGTTGGAGCAGAATAGGCACCACCAAAACACCAATGAAGTGACTCAGCTGTAGTGCAGTGTCTCCTCTGGTGGGTTGCCTCTTGACAGCAAATAGAGTTGTTGGTATTATTCGTCGCTCCTTTGACTTTCTGACTGAAGATATTTTTCTACAACTGTACCAGTCTTTTGTACGACCAGTACTAGAGTATGGACATTCTGTCTGGCAACCCTACCACAAAACACTGCGCCAGGATGTAGAAGATGTTCAGCGCAGAGCAACTAAACTTTTAGCATCTATTAAAGATAAAACATATCCTTAGCGTCTTTCTACTCTCAAACTTCTAAGCCTGGAGCACAGAAGAAAAAAGGGATGACATGATAGACTTGTACAAGTTTACACACGGTTTGAACTATTTACCAACAGGGACAGCAGAGGACACTCCTTGAAACTATCCAAAGTTCATCTCAGACTGAACATCAGGGGAAACTACTTTCTCTTCGAGGGATTGATGTTTGGAATGGTCTTCCTGACTCCGTAGTAACAGCACCTACAGTTAATATTTCAAATCACGGTTAGACACTCATTGGCAGGGAACTTCTGACAAAATACAATCCGGAATGTTATCAAAGTAGATAGTCTCCGTCAGTGACTCTCTTCCTACCACGCATGCGGTGTTTTTTATCACAATGTTATACTAGAATGGTAAACAGGCC
>JADBJO010000834.1:427500-432500 GCA_016801955.1 Conus betulinus
ACGGATCTTGAAATCATCAGTTGACACAGCGGTGTTGTTGTAGCTGAACAAAAATACCTTCAGATAAAACCTAAAATGCGCAAGCAAACACGAAAGACGCAATACGATCACGTTAGCCAACCCGACATCTTGTTTCCTTCAGTAAAACGACCTCTGAAGGCAAGGACAGAACGCTTCAAGTGCTCGCAGCAAAAACGCGCCGTTGTCCAAACCAGAGATACAGAACGAGAGGATAAGATAAGTATCATCGCCTTTCGTAAGTTAGAGATCCGTTGTGTATATCGAAGACATTCATCTATTTCCTTTGATCTGATTGTCTTTCCGTCTGCCCTCTATCCACGGGTAGCTGACGGTCAGCCACGTATTCCAAGCTGATGACGTCAAAGTGTGAAGTTTAAAGCACTTACTTGGTGGTCACGCGTGCGAAAGCAACTGCATACACTGGGGTGACTTCACTGTACAGAGGACAGTAAAGCAGCTGGTTACCGGGGAGGGCAGTCCACTCAGCTGAACAATTCTCTCGTAGCATGAGGTGACGGAAGAGGAAAGTGACGTGCATGAGAGTACCAGGACTCCAACAGAAGCGAATTGTGGGAAAGCCAGGTCCGGCACTGATCTTGTTCGCAGCACATCTTTGGCCGGACTGAGCTCTAGTTTTGCTACAGACAGTTGTACGGAGGGGCACAAGTTTCTTTTTAAACCCAAGGAAGGAAGGGAGGGGGAGGGAGGTGGAGGCGCAAAACCGATGCCAGCAAGTTAAGACGCTTTGAGAAAATGGATATGCATGCAAGCTGGTCCTATGAAACAAGTAACAAAGGCCAGCACGTCGCCTGTCGAGGTTTAAATCAAGCACAAGATTAACAAAACACACAACAAATACCTTCAAAACATGATTGTGTGTCTGAAAAAGGAAGGAACGAATACGAAGTTATGTTCCCGCGGTTCGAGAGTTAAAAGCAAACGCTAGACTTGGAGAAAAAAAAAAGGTACTACATTGCTGCCTAATCCCTTAACTTGTGTAAAAAAATCAAACGAACTTCATTTCAGCTATAATGCAACCCGTGCACTTTGCAAAGAGAACAAGAATATTGCCCAACTTGAACCAATACTTGTCCTCGTAAACTTGTAAATTTCAAATGAAAGCCGCACAAGAAATCGCTGCTACCTGAAGAAGAGAAACTATCGGCTTCTTTATTTATGATGCACATTTCCAGCTAAAGATGTTTATTTGTATAATCATGTCTTCTCTTATTTGGCCCTGGCTGTCTGAAATGGAAAGTGCTCGTTTCGGAATGTGCTCCTTTTCTTTTGACGCGGCAAAAGTAACCAAATGACGGCCTAAGAACAGCGACTCCGGTAATGGATTCAGAAAGGTGGGATTGACGCTATTGTTTTCTCACATTAGCTTGTTTTGGAGTGTTCACTAACTAAAGAAAAACCGAAACTACAATTCACACAAAAAAAGTAGACGAAACAGAATGAACTCCAAAAGTAGACTGAAAAGTGTAACAAAAATGTATAGATGAAAACTGTCTGACGGAAATTGAATTAACTCTAAAGGTAGATTGAAAACAAAACATGTACGCATGAAATTTGCAGAACAAAATAATCCGTGTTTTGCTTTAAGACACACGGACACATCATCATCAACAACAACAACAACAACAACAACAACAACAACAACAACAAACAACGACGATGACGACAACTACACGTTGTCACAAGGAAGACATCTCTCAAACAAAGACAAAAACCAAAGCAACACACACACACACACACACACACACACACACACACACACACACACACACACACACACACACACCACACACACGTACACACACACACACACACACACACACACACACACACACACACACACACACACACACACACACACATACACACACACACACGCACGCACGCACGCACGCACGCACGCACACACTACGCTCTCTCTCGCACGCTCGCGCACCTATCGTGCACTCACTCACATACACACACACGCACGCACTCGCGCACGCATACACACACACACACTCTCTCTCTCTCTCTCTCTCTCTCTGGCAATTGATAAGCTATAGGCACTAGTGTAGCAACAACACCAACAAAAAAGGACAGACACCTAAGATGTTTTCTACATTGTCCGTACATAAAAGATAGAATGCAACGCATTTTTCTACAAATGAAATATATAGACGAGTAAATATTAGTAAATGAACGACTCCGAAAAATGTATTCGTTTCATTTTTTTATTTTTGGTGTTTATATTGTGTTGATTTCAACAAAAAAATAATTTTGTTCCGCGTTATTTCCATTTATTTGTTTGCAAATGAGGTATTGTAGTTTTGAGAGAAGCCGCGGTTATAGAATTGGAGATCCAGATAGTTTGGACTCTCATGTACAGCTTCATAGATCATCGGCTGCTGAAACACAAAAACAAACACCAACAAAAAGGAAAACAAAACAAAACTAAACAAAAAAAGGTCTTCCCGTCTCTACACATGATGGGCTTAGCGAGTGAATGATCCCTAGATTGAAAACATTACCAGCTTAAATGATGTCCCGAATGCTACCATGTCAACATTTGACACTCAAGTGTCTTTAACGCTTTGCTCGGGTTTGGTTTTTAATGCTGTGCTTATGAGGAACGCTTTCACTTGTGATGAAAAATGTTCAGCTTTGTATGTCGGTGGATAGTCACATGTCATATCTAGGATCCAAGAACAGCATTCTGAAAAGAAGATGGCTTTGTATGAGCATCACCCAGACGAAAACAATTTGGATGCATGCTACATACCCTACTTCTACAAGAAATGCATACTGACTTTTGTCCTGATTCAGACCGAGCGAGCATCGTGAGACTCCAGACTCAAGCACCACATGTTTACACTATTCCACATTGGCGGGTCTTCAGAGCGCCCTTGCGGCACAGCCCCAAGGACTGTGGAACACTTCCTGCAGGACTGAATCCCCACACATCGAAAGCTAAAAGCAGAGAGACCTGGCCAGCTGATACATGGACGAGGGAGAAGGTCCATGGATCTTCTGGAGGGCCTCCGCCGTACAAACTTTCCATGCCTGATCATTCTCGAAGAAGATCACTGTTGTTGTTGTTATTGTTGTTGGTTGGTTTTTTTGCTTCAGGTTGTTTTTCTTTTTCCCCGTGCCCCCCCCCCCCTTCCTCCCCCCCCCCCCCCCTCCTCCCCCCCACCCCCTCAGTGCTTCGTGTCATCAATATCCTGGTTTTCAAAGACGAGCGAGCGGAGCATTCTGCTTCCTTTGAAGGTGTAGGGTTACATCAGACTCCCTGGCCATGTCAAGGAAAAAAAAGATTTTAAAAGAGGGGGGGGGTGGGGTGGGGCGGGGTGGGGCTAGTGAATTTGATAGCACCTCACTGTATATCAGGGTTTTTTGTTTGTTTTATCGATTTGGTTTGGTTTGGTTTGGTTTGGTTTGGTTTGGTTTGGTTTTGGTTTGGTTTCGGTTCGGTTCGGTTCGGTTCGGTTCGGTTCGGTTTTTGTTTTTGTTTTTGTTGTGTGTTTTTTTTTTTTTGTTTTGGTTTTGTTTTGTTGTTGTTTCTTGGGTATGCGGTGTGTGTGTGTGTGTGTGTGTGTGTGGGGGGGGGGGGGGGGGGGGGGGTATTTGTTTGTATGTTTGGAGGAGGGTGTGTTGGAAAGGGGCAATGGGGCTTGGCGGGAATTGTAACCTATAAACCGACAGACACTGGAACAAAGCAAGCAATAAATAAATGTAGGAAGAAAGAGCGAAGAAGAAAAAGAGGGAAGAAAGAAAGAAGAAAGGAAAATGAACTTATGAAACAAAAAAAAAAACAGAAAAAAAAGCTAACAGAGATAGAGAGAGAGAAGAAGAAGAAGAGAAAGAAGAAGAGGAAAAGAAAGAAAGAAAGAAACGACGAAAGAAAGTGGGGTTAGGAGAGAGAGAGAGAGAGAGAGAGAGAGAGAGAGAGAGAGAGAGAGAGAGAGAGAGAGAGAGGGAAAAAAAGGAAATGTAGGAAAGAAAGATCGGGACAAATAAAACAGGCAAGAAGTAAAGAAAGAGTGGGGTGAGAAAGAAAAAGACAGAAAAAGAAGAAAGAAAGGAAGAGTGGAGGTAGGAAAGAGAAAGGCAGGACAGACATAAAGAAAGAGCAGGACGAGATAGAGAAAGGCAGCTCAGAAATGATCATGAAAAGACTGCGGTGAGGAGGGGGGGGGGGGGGGGGGGAGGGGGTGGAACGGGGATGGAAACAAGATTAGGCCAATGGAGAGTAAACCAGGGCACAAATAAAGACAGATTAGCTGTGGAGGAGAAAAAAGGTAGACCGGAAAGAAAGAACGTGGTATTAAGGAGAGTAGTACAGCACAACAGAGGAAACTTTTTATTATTATTATTATTAAGTGGGCTGAGGGAGTGAAAAGTGTGGGAAAAGGAATGAAGATTTAGAATGAAACTCCAAGAAAGAAACGGTTGACATGGGAAAGAAAAAAACAAAGGAAAGAATAAATGAAAGAAGGAATGAATGGATGAATGAATGGATGAATGAATGATGGAAGAAATAAATGAATGAATGAATGAATGAATGAATGAATGAATGAATGAATAAATGAAAGTGGAAAAGTGATCCAAACTGAAAGAAAGAATAGAGTAGGCGCACAAATGTAGGAATGAAAGAAATGAAGAAAGTTAGAAAGAGCAGAATGAAGAAGAGACAGTTAAGGAAAAAAAAAAGAAAGAAAGAAACATAGAAAGAGAAGCAGAAATAGGGAAAGGGGGGGGGGGGGGCAGGAACAAGGCATCTACCTAAGAAGGAAAGAGAGGGGGAAAAAAAGAGTAGAGAGGGGAAAAGCCGAGGTAGGAAAGAAGAAAACAAAATGTGCAGCGTAGAGGAAGACTGGGAAGAAAGAGTGGAGTGGGAGGAGATTGGGGGGGGGGGGGGGGGGGGGGGGGGGGGGGGGGGGGGAAGGGAAAGAACGAAGAAGAACGAAAGAACGTACGAA
>JADBJO010000834.1:440000-445000 GCA_016801955.1 Conus betulinus
TGATTATCCAGATTGTAATCTTCCAGGACCGCACGCACGGATTTTTTTTTTCATGTTCGGTATGTCAAGCTCAAAAAAACAAAGTGACAACCATTAAACATTTCTTTAACGTTTTGTTGTTGTTGTTGTTTTTGCTTTGTTTTGTTTTTTTTCCTCGCCTTTCGTCTCCTGATCTTTTCAATCGTTTCGTGGCCACAGAAATGAGATCTGATGACTGCCTAGTCGAGTGTGTCTTCTCATCATCATGTCGGCCGTCGAGCACAGCCGCAGAATTTCAAGGGTTCGGGTTTTGCGTGCAAGACCTCTTTTCACTCCTTTATTAAATATGTCGGGGGAGAGGGGGGGGGGGGGGGGGGGGGGGGTAGGGGCGGGTGGAGGGAGTATAGGAGGGTGTAACGTAAAGGGAATGAGAGGTGGCGAGAGGGGGGGGGGGGAGGGGGTTAGGGTGAGCGGAAGGTAGGCTGATTAACCCCCTCTGTGTGCAACTCTGCCTCCGGAATACACTGTCCGCTGTATTAGCATCACCATCGTTTCTTCCGCCAATGCCCTGCGTTGCCGTGACTATACCGTTTCATAGCTAAACAATAGTTGTTGTTGTTGTTGTTGTTTCAAACCTGACAGTACATTTTTGGAGTGAATGCAGCGGTGAATGCTGCTTTTATTAGCTGTACCTTAAAAAGCAACAGGAAAAAAAGACAGACAGAGAGAGAGAGAGATACAGACAGACATAGAGACAGACAGAAACAGACAGACACAGAGATAAAGAAACAGAAAAAAGAGAGAGAGAGAGGAGAGAGAGAGAGAGAGAGAGAGAGAGAGACAGTAATTTGACAGTATTATGGACAATAGCCTGATTTACTGGCTTTATACCAGGGGGAAGAGATGATTTACTGCGTTCTTGCAACGAAGAAGAGAGAGAGAGAGAGAGAGAGAAGGGGAAGAAAGAAGGACCGAGAGAGAGGGGAATCGATGGTGGACGAAAAAGAGAGACAGGAGATGGATAGACAGACAAGTGATAAGAAAAGACTGACCATAGAAGAGAAAGGAACAAACACTGGCAGAAAATGACAGAGAGACAGAGAATACAGACAGAGAGACAGAAACACTGGAGGACAGAGACAGAGGAATACAGACAGACTTAGTTTGGGCCAAAAAAAAAAAGAAGAGAGAGAGAGAGAGAACGAAAACAGGAACATTGTAATCTTACAGCAGCACGCAGATTCTTTCGCATGTCCTGAATGTCAAGCTCAAAAATGTAACAACAACAAAAAATTCTCTTTAAAGTCCACCACCCCCCCCCCCCACCCACCCCCCCCACCCCCACCCTCCAACTTCTCTTTCTTGTTAAAAAATCGTTTCATGGCCACAGAACCGAAATGTGACGAGAGCTTTGTCGAGTGTGTCCTCTTCATCATATTACCCATTGAGTGGGGCCCGCTGGCTTTTCAAGAGTTCGGGCTTTGCGTGCAAGACCTTTTTTCTTTTTTTTTTTTTTTTTTTTTAAAGTCCCTCAGCAATTGTGTGAGGGCGGGGGCGGTGAGTGTCAGGGTAAGTGGAGGCACATAGGAAGGTGAAAGATAAATGGAAGGATTTGGGGGGGGGGGGGGGGGGGGGGGGAGGGGGGGCGGGGGGAAGAAGGTACACAGGGTGACCTTCACCGTGTGGTGTGCACGTCCATCTCCTGAACCCACCCCCTCCCCTCCCTGCTTTACACAGCATCAGTCTTCGGTTCCTCATTACGATGGGTGTCCCACGCTGACGTGACTAGACCCATTCAGCAGCCACACAGTGGTAGCAGTTTTCCTCATAGCTGGCAATACATTTTTGGAGTGAATTCACAGAGAGATGCTTTATCATCTCTGCCCTAAAAAGGCAGCAGGCGTGAGAGAGGGAGAGAGAAAGAGAGAGAGAGAGGGGGGGGGGGGGGGGGCAGACAGGCAGGCAGACAAATAAACAAAGACAGAGACAGACAGACAGAGAGATAGACGAGAGAGACAGAGACAGAGAGAGAGAGAGAGAGATGGGGAAGAAATGAGGGGAGGGAGGAGAAGGGGGACAAAGGAGGGACAGAGACAGGGAGAAAGATGGGGACAAATATAGACAGACAGACAGACAGACACACTGGCTGATACTGTGATAGACAGAGAGAGACAAAAGAGAATAACAAAACACTAAAAGAGAAACGGATAAACAGAAGCAAGAAAACTGACCAGACAGACAGGGAGACAGACAGACAGACAGTTGATTGGGGCAGAAGTTGAAGAAAAAAAAAAGAAAAAGAAACAAAAAAAGCAAACAATTTTGCGAGGGTATTATCCAGGAGTCAGCGTGCACACAGGATCTTTCGCATGTTCAGAATATCAAGGTCCAAAACAAAGCGACAACCACACGAAACACGAAACGTCTTTCTTGCAGCCTTTGTTTGTTGTTGTTGTTCCCTCTCTTTCTTCCTTTTAGAAATCCTGTCATGGCCACAGAAATGAGATGTGATGACTGCTTCGTCGAGTGCGTCCTTCTTCATCCTGTTGCCCATTGCGCAGGGTCGTCAGTCGACCGATTTGAAGGATTCGGGCTTTTTAATTTCCTTATTGATAATATGTCGGGGGAGAGGGGGGGGGGCGCTGGTAAGGGTAGGGGTGGGTGGAGTGGGTGGAAGGTGGAAGGTACAAGATAAAGGAAAAGAGGAATTTAGGGGGGAGACAGGAGATGCACAGAGTGACCTCGACTCTGTGTGTGTGTGTGTGTGTGTGTGTGTGTGTGGTGTGTGTGTGTGTGTGTGTGTGTGTGAGATACAGAGAGAGAGAGAGAGAGAGGTACACTCTCTGCCCTAAAAGAACAACAGAAGAAGGAGAGAAAGATAGACAGAGAGGGAGAGGAAAGAAGAGGAGGAGGAGAGAGAGGGATAGTGAGAGAGAGGGAGACAGACAGATAGACAGACAGACAGGCAGGCGGGCTAAGAGAATGACAGATGTGAATAGAAAAACAGACAGACACAGACATAATTTGGCACAGACAAAAACGGATACGGACAGACAGAGAAAGTCAGTTGGGGGAAAAATGGAGAGAGAGAGAGAGAGGAGAGAGAGAGAGAGAGAGAGAGAGAGATACCCAGATTGCACTCTTACAAGGAAGCACACTGGATCTTTCGTATGGTCTGATCTGAATGTCAAGCTCCAAAAAGAAAACAACACATGCGAAACATCTCTTTCAGCTTTAGCCTTCTCCTCTCTTCTTCCTTTATTCCTTTTTCTTTTTTTTTTAAAATCTGTTCAATCGTGTTATGGCCACAAAATTGAGATGCGATGACTTCCCTGTCGAGTGTCTCTTCTTGATCATCTGGCTTTCAAGGGTTCGCGATATGCGTGTGGGACATCTTTAACTCCTTCAACAGCTCTGTGTGTGTGTGTGTGTGTGTGTGTGTAGGAAGAGGAGGGAGCGATAAGGGTAGGGGTGGGGGGGGGGGGAGGCGTAAAGGGAGAGAGGACGGTGATGGGTGGCAGAGAGGAGACAGCGGGAGGATACATAAGAGCGAGATGAAGGCAGTTAGTGTCCATAGAAAATTCCATTGCCGTGAGAACCGCACGCCTCGGGGTTTGCCAACGTGACTCCCCCCCTCACCCCCCCCCCCCCTCCCTCCTTCCCCCCTGCTTTCCAAACTTTCCCTTCTCCATTCCCGCCGACCATCCATTCCACCCTCTCCTTGAAGCCCCCACCCCCCACACTCCCTTCCCCAAGTTTTAATCCAGTTTGGTGGAGTGTACCCCCGACAGATCATGAACATTGTCCCCCAGCGATCCCTGCGATGCGCGTCACTTCCAGTGTGGTGTGTGTGTGTGTGTGTGTGTCGGTGGAGCCTTAGTATCTGGGCGCGAGGTAGACGACCTCACGGAACCTTCTATGAAATAATACAGCGAGGAATACGTACAATATTATTTTGATATATGCAGCGTCTCTCTCTCTCTCTCTCTCTCTCTCTCTCTCTCTCTCTCTCTCTCTCTCTCTCTCTCTCTCACACACACACACACACACACACACACACACACACACACACACACATACACACGCGCGCGCGCGCGCACACACTCACACGCATACACACACACACACACACGAACACATGCACACGCACACACGTACACGCACACACGTACACAGACGCGCACGCTCGCTCGCACGCACGCACGCACGCACACACGCACACACACACGCGCGCGCGCGCGCGCGCGCGCACGCACGCATACACACACACACACACACACACACACACACACACACACACACACACACACACACACACAGAAAACTTCTGCAGAGACATCACCTATTTGCAGCAAAAATTTTCTGATGTCCTTCCTGCTGCCCTATCGCAGTTTGTTTTTGTCAAGTTTTCTGTATGTTCGTGCAGCAGCTTTGGGGGCAGTCTTGTTGAAAGACAAGCAAACGCACAAACAAACAAGTAAACAAACAAACAAACAAGTAAACGGAAGCAGATAAAAATATAATCTCCTTAACCAAAGGGAAAAATATCAGTGACTCCCATTGGCCTTTGGCTTCATGATGTTTTTGCTGCGAGGCTAGACACGGAAAGTTCGCTTGATGTTCACATATCCACTTGGGGTATCAGAAAGAAAATGTTAACATCAGGGTACAAAAGGAAAACCCGTAACGATAGAAGTATATTCAAAGAAAACAAAAAGCCGGACAATAAGAGCCAAAACAAAATATCGAAATACTGACAACAAAACAAGAACTCTTAGAACAAAACAGGCTTATTGTCTTACGATTTCAAAGCTGATTTTGTCCCCTAATGACTTTTAAGAGCAGCAACAGAACATAAACCTATCAGCAAAACAAGCTTATATTGTACGCACGTTGGTGGATTTGCTGCTTAGGTACAGAGGTCCGTTTTAAAACTTTGGCAGTAAATACATTCAGCTCGTGTGACTACCATACTCACAGAAGCTGAATTTCAGTCAACAACGATAATTCCTATATCAGCA
>JADBJO010000834.1:455000-460662 GCA_016801955.1 Conus betulinus
TGTCCCTCTTCTCTGTCTCTCTCTCTTTCCCTGTCCACTCAGCCTGTTGTCTGTCCATCTCTTTCTCTCTGTCTGTCCTGTCTGTCTCCTCTTCCCTGTCCATTCAGCCATGTTGTCTGTCCATCTCTTTCTCTGTCTGTCCGTCTGCCCTCTTCCCTGTCCACTCAGCATGTTGTCTGTCCATCTCTTTCTCTGTCTGTCCTCTCTGTCTTCCTCTTCCCTGTCCACTCAGCCATGTTGTCTGTCCATCTCTTTCTCTGTCTGTCCTGTCTCTCCTCTTCCCTGTCCACTCAGCCATGTTGTGTCTGTCCATCTCTTTCTCTCTGTCTGTCCTGTCTCCTCTTCCCTGTCCACTCAGCCATGTTGTCTGTCCCTCTGTCTCCTCTTTCTCTGTTGTCTGTCCATCTCTCTGGTCCTCTCTCTTCCCTGTCCACTCCGCCATGTTGTCTGTCCATCTCTTTTCTCTGTCTGCCTTGTCTCCTCCTCGTTTTTTTTTTTTTTCTCGGAGGATGTTTCGGAGGTTTGGTCTTGAATTTGTCATGAAACGATACCACCTCGGCTTGACAGTGACCTTAAATAGATCTTAAACGTATTGAAACTGGATGGGGCACCAAGCAGAATCCAAGGCATGGAAGTGACATGTTTTGCTGCAAGATGCTAAACCTCAGAGAAACTGATCATGTGACGAGGAAGAAGTGTGCCAGACTACCAGCACTTCTGCTGGCATTAGTGTCAACGAAAAGAAAATAAACAGACAAAACAAAAAAAAAAAAGAAAGAAAAAGGAAACCACGTTGGCAGGTGTGTGTCACAAGATGTTCAACCTTTCTGAAGCAATCCTTTGTGGAGCTGTTGAGGGAGGGAGACGGGGCGGGGTGGGGGTAGGGGGGGGAACAGAAAAAAAAATCCGATGGACTGAGAGCATTGTAGTATGGGATTGGGGAGGGGGAGGAGTGGAAATGTACAGAGACCAAGGCCTTGGTACACAACCGACAGAACTGGGGGAACCTGGTGAACAGTTCTTTAGTGCAGTGCACCCATTACTCTTCATGTAGTTCAGGGGAAATAAGAAGAGAAAAAAAAGGGAGGGAGGGAGGGAGGGGAGAAGAGCAGAAGAAGAAGAAGAAAGAATAAGAAGAAAAAAATGATGATGATGATGATAAGTGATGATAATGATGATGATGATGAGGATGGTGTGATGATGATTGATGATGATGATGATAGTAATTAAAACAACAGTATGTATTGCTGCTATGGTATCCTTTTGTCTTGAAAGTCTGTGGACTTGCGCTCTGACGAAGTCGTTTGACATAAGGATGATACTAATGATGCTTATGATGATGACGACGATAATAATGATGATGATATGATGATGATGATGATGATGATGATGATGATGATCATGATGATGGTAATAATCACAATTATGATGAAGATGACACCGACAACAACAACAACACGACGACAACAACAATAACAACAACACCAACAAGATGAAGATGGTGGTGATGATGATGATGATGATGATGATGATGATGATGATGATGATGATGATGATGATGATGATGATGAAGGAGGAGGAGAGGAGGAGGCGGACAATAGAAGAAGATGAAGAATGAAAGACAATGATTGACATGAATGATGATGATGATGATGATGATGATGATGATGACGACGACGGCGGCGGCGGCGACGACGACGACGACGACGACGACGACGACGACGACGACGACCGACGACGACGATGATGATGATGATGATGATGATGATATAGTGAGAAGAAGAAGAAGAATGAGGAAGAAGAACAAAGAACAAGAAGAACAACAAGAAGAAGAAAATGGAGAAGAATACCCTTATAAAAGACTATGACACACGTCGACCCTAGAGTTATTTTGCTTGCTTGCTTGCTTGTGGTTTGTTTGATGTGTTTTTTTTTTTTTTTCTTGCGGAGAATCCGAGATTAAAAAGCGTGACAAGAGTAACAAAAATGGGGGCCCCCGGTGCCCGGCGCTTTTTTCATTTCCCGGACACCAAAACGACGAAAACAATGAAAGAAACAAGCAGCTTCGTATTTCACCCATTACCCTTGTTTTTTCTAATGGTTTGTTTGTCTCTTAGGAAAGTGACAGATTGCGGTACATTTTGACCCTTTTGAAGACTCTCTCTCTCCTCGCCCCTACACCATCAGCCAGCGGAGAGGATCCTGTTCGTGTGGTCTGTGTCTGTCTGGAGTGTGAACCATCAGACTAAAAAAAATGGAGGCCCGGGGCAAGACTAAAAAAGCTGGGGGCCCCTGGCCCGCAGCTTTCATTTCCCGGACACACAAAACGCAAGAAAAACAATGAAAAGAACAAGCAGCTCGTATTTCACCCATTAACTAACTCTCAACCGTCTATGACATTGAATGCATTACACAATGAGCTTTGCGGTTATCATTCTCTGTCTCAATCTCTCTCTCTCTCTCTCTCCTCTCAACTCTCTCTCTCTCTCTCTCTCTCTCTCTCTCCTCTCTCTCCGTCTCTGCTATCTCTCCTGAATCTCTGTCCTCTCTGTCCTCTCGCTCTCTCTCTCTCTCTTCTCTCTGTCTCTCTGTCTCGCTGTCATTGCTCTCTGTCTCTCTCTTCTCTCTTCTCTCTCACTCTCTCTCTCTCCCTCTCTCCTCTCTCTCTCTCTCTCCCCTCTCCTTTACATTGCTTCTAGGGGGGTCTTTCTTTTTCTGCTAGGTAGTCTCTCCCGCGTGGAAATCTCCGAAAGTGAGAGAGTTTTGCTTCCCTGTTAATAGCTCCTATTACCTTCCCTATTACCCCTCCCGTCACCTCCTCATGTCAGCCCACCCACCCACCCACCACCTCCCACCTACTCAGAAAGTGACAGATGGTCAGTTTCTTCTGAAGACTTCACCTTTGCACCCCTCCCATCCTCCCCCCCCCCCCCCCCACCCCCACCCACACCCCACCCCATTATCTTTCTGTCTTTTTTTTTCTTATTTTTTATTTTTTTTGCACAGAGCCCTGAAGACATTTTCCTCGTGACATATGGTCGGCGAAGGTGGATATCTAGGACCTGAAAGATACAGTGATACATGACAGCTACTTCTGTATATAAAAAAAAAAGACAATATTAGCTTGGCTTTCTCATATTTCGTCATTTATTTTCTATTTCTGACGTGTAGTCGACTGTACCTGTAAAGATCTCTACCCATAAAAGAAGAAGAAGCAGGCGCACAGCTAAGCCGGGTGTGCACGTGATTCGAAAGAAAAACAATCTGACAGGGGTGGGGGTTCGGTTCTTTGGCGGGGTCGTTTTTCTCTTTTTTTTTTTCTTTTTTTTTTTTTTTTTTTTTTTTTTTTTTTTTTGTTTTGTTTTGTTTGAACATCGTGTGTTCTCAAGGTCTCTTTTTTTTTTTTTTTTTTTATCAAAAGCGTGAGTCTTTTGTGTGTGTGTGTGTGTGTGTGTGTGTGTGGTGTGTGTGTGTGTGTTTTGTGTGCTCGCTTTTTTTCCTCCAATGAAAAGCGTGACACCAAAATGATCTGGTGGTGAAGACGGAAGTATCATGTACCATTCGAGTCAGTGCTTATTGTTTATACACAGCTCGGGTGAATTACGGAGGTTGTATAGCGTTTCAACTGTGACTGGTTTGTGCAGACTGTGATGCTGTTTGCAGATGATCGCAGTTTACGACAAAACGAAACAAACACCGAAATCAAAACCGGGCCACAAAGAGATGGAGAGTTAGACAATTATGGCAAAGGTGTGAAAACAAAGAAAAAGGTGGCGCGCGCCGTGTGTGTATTGGGTGTATGTGTGTATGTGTGTGTGTGTGTGTTGTTTGTGGTGTGTGTGTGTGTGGGTGTGACAGTTTAGTTTTTTCTCTCTGTCTCTGTCTTACTCTTCTGCCTGTCTGTCTGTCGTTCTGTCTGTCTCTCTTTTTCTCTCTCGTTTGTCATGTTGGCGTGTGTGTGTGCGATGTGCGTGTGTGTGTGCTTGTGTGTGTGTTGTGTGTGTGTGTGGTGTGTGTGTGTGTGTGTGTTGTGTGTGCGGTGCGTGTGTGGCCGTGCGTGGTATGATGTGCGTGTCGTGTTTGTGTGTGTGTGGTTTGCGTGTGTGTGTGTGTGTTGGGTGTCTTGTGTGTGTGTACTGTGTGTGTGTGTGTGTGTGAGTCTCTTTCCCTCTTCCTCCTCTCTATCTCTCTGTCTCGGTCTATCTGTCGTCTGTCTGTCCTGTCTGTTCTGTCGCGCTCTCTCTCATCTCTCCTCTCTCTCTCTCTCTCTCTCCTCCTCTCTCTCTCTCTCTCTCTCTCTTCTAGAGCATGCGTGTTGCGTGGTGTGTGTGTGTGTGTGTGTTTGTGGTGGCGTGTCTGGTTGTGTGTGTGTGTGTCTGTGTGTTTGTGTGTGTGTGTTGTGTCTGTGTGGTTGTGTGTGTGTGTGTGTGTGTGTCTTGGTGTGTGTCTGTGTGTGTGTGTGTCTGTGTGTTGTGGCTCTGTTTTGTGTGTCTTGTGTTTAGGTGTAGTGTGTGTGTGTGGTGTGTGGGTGTGTGTCTCTGTGTTGTGTGTCTGTGTGTGTGGTTGGTGGTTTGTGTTGTGGTGTGTGTGTGTGTGTGTTTGGTGTGTGTGTGTGTCTGGGTGTGTTGGTGTGTGTGTTGTGTGTCTGTGGGGTGTGTGTGTGTGTCTGTTGTATGTGTGTTTGTCTCTGTGTGTGTGTGTGTGTGTGTGTGTGTTTTTCGGGGGGGGGGTGTGTGTGTTGTGTGTCTGTGTGTGTGTGGTGTGTGTGTGTGTGTGTGTGTGTCTGTGTGGTGTGTGTGTGTGTTCTGTGTGTGTCTGTCTGTGTGTGTTGGTGTTGGTGTGTGTTTGTGTGTGGGTGTGTGTGTCCTGTGTTAAAAAACTGTGTGTGGTGTGTGGTGTGTGTCTGTTTGTGGGTGGGTGTGTCTGTGTTGGTGTGTGTAGTTGTTTGTGTTTTTGTGTGTCGGGAATGGCCGGTGTGAAGGGATGGGGGGTGTTGGGGAGGGGGGTGGGTGGTGTTGTGGCTTAAGGATTGGGGATTTGTTGCGATTGGTTTTCATTGTTGTTTATGACTTCACCCACCCCTTCGTCAACAAGCTCCCATTCCCTTTTCTTGCGTCAACTGTCGGTTGAATCACTTCCAGGCTGACAACCCGAAGAGTGGCGACGAGTGTGTGTGTGTGGGTGTGGTGTGTGTGTTGGTGTGTGGGTGTGTGTGTGTGTGTCTGAATGATGTGCGTGCCCTCCTCTCTCCTCTCCTCTCTGTCTCTGTCTCGGTCTCTTGTCTCCTCGTCTCTCTCTCTCTCGACTCCCTCTCTCTCCTCTCTCTCTCTCTCTGTGAATGAATGCGTGCCTCTCTCTCTCTCCTCCTCTCTCTCTCGCTCTCTCTCTCGCTCTCTGGTTGTGGGGGAATATGATGTCCCCCACTCTCTCTCTCGCTCTGTGTGTGTGTGTGTTGTGTGTTGATGAATGATGTGCCGCCCCCCTCTCTTCTCTCTCCTCTCTCCCTCGTCCCCCCTCTGAAATTCATGCCGCTCCCTCCTCTCTCTCTCTCTCTCTCTCTCTCCTCCCTCTCTAGCCTCTCTCTTCTCCCTTCTCTCTCTCTCTCTCTCTCCTCTTGCCTTAATCTGAATCTTGATGTCTTTCATCCCTTTTCTCTCTTTCG
>JADBJO010000834.1:470759-475759 GCA_016801955.1 Conus betulinus
CCTGCTGCGTACACGAGAGTGTGGATTGTCAGTGCTTAAAACGTTTGGCATGGCGTCTTCAAATTGTTATGTTCTTCTTATTATCATTATTGTTATCATTATCATCGTAATTATCATTATCATTATTGTTTTATTATATCATCATTATTGTTATTATTACTATTATTATCTTTGTTATTAATATCATAACCATCATCAATATCATTATCACTCATCATCATCATCATCATCATCATCATCATCATCATCATTACCGTTATCATTATTATTGTTATCATTGTTGATGTTGTTCTTATTCTTCTTCTAGTTATTATTGTGATAAGAATCAGAATAATAATAGTAATAATGAAAATGATAATAATAATACTAGTCATTATCATTATTATCGTTGTTGTTCTTGTTGTTGTTGTTGTTGTTGTTGTTGTTATTATTATTATATACTATCATCATCATCATCACCATCATCATTATTATTATTATCATTATTATCATCGTTATTATTATCATTATTATTGTTATTACAAAGTATTCCCTGGCCCGCAGGCACTGGCAGAGAGACACACAAGACTCTTTAATGCCATGTTTAGCGTACAGAGAACCCCAGACTACTCACTGTGGTTACACACCAACATACACAGAACCCCAGACCACTTACTGTGGTTACACCCCAACATACACAGAACCCCAGACCACTGGCTGTGGTTACACACCAACATACACAGAACCCCAGACCACTTACTGTGGTTACACACCAACATACACAGAACCCCAGACCACTGCTGTGGTTACACACCAACATACACAGAGCCACAGACCACTGACTGGATACACACCAACATACAGAGAGCCCCAGACCACTGACTATGGGTACACGCCCATAATTCATTCCGCGTGACGCACTGGCTCTAACTGGCATGGCATTAGGCATCCATCATGATTGTTGACCAGGGCTGTAATGGTGGTGTGGCACAGAAATAATACAGTCCATGATCTGAACCTCTAAAGCTCTGCTCCCTCACCTGGATGAGGCTATGAGGTCAGGTCAGTGAATGGACTCACTGGACTGTTTTCGGACAGTTATTCCGTGGAACCGAACGTAAAAATAGCATGGAATGAGGTTGGGAGGGGTCAGGGAGGGGGAGGGGGAAGGAAACGTACAGATCGTAACAATGAGAGAAAGGAGAACGGAAAAGACGTAAGCAGGGAGAGAGACAGAGACAGCCAGACAGACAGAGAGAGAGAGACAGGCAGACAGACAGAGACAAAGACAGAGACAGAGGGACAGACAGACAGACATCACAGACAGAGAGAGAAAGAGAGAGTGACGGATGTTTTAATGCTGATGGAGGCATACTATTTGCAATCTGTTATTCTTATAGTGGTGTAAGACAAAAATAATGATCGACGATTACAAGCAGATAGAGATAGTGTAGAAGAAGAAGAAGAAGAAGAGAAAGAAGAGGAGGAGGAGGAGGAGGAGGAGGAGGATAATAGAGAGACACAGAGACGGAGAGACAGACAGACAGACAGACAGACAGACAGACAGACAGACAGACAGACGGAGTTTCGCTCCATTCAGTTCTCAGCATCAAACACAGACACAAACACAGCACCAGTACCAAGGAGTCAGATGGACACACACACACAATTCCCTGCCGACTATCTGACAATCAAACGATCAATCTTGCTGCCAGACAGCCGCAGCCATCGTGTTTGTTCCCAGCCGGGCCAACCACAGGGGGCAGGCTTGTGCTGACTGGAGGGTCAAGGTCTGCTCAGACTGGTACCATGACAAATTAACCACACGATACCACTTCACCACACACCACACACACTCTCTCTCTCTCTCTCTCTCTCTCTCTCTCTCTCTCCTCTTCTCTCTCTCTCTCTCTCTCTCTCTCTCTTCTCTCTCTCTCCCTCTCTCCCTCTCTCTCTCTCTCACTCGCCTCTCTCTCGCTCCCCCTCTCTCTCTCTCTCTCTCTCTCCTCTCTCGCTTCTCTCTCTCTCTCTCTCTCTCTCTCTCTCTCTCTCTCTCCCTCCTCCCCCTCTCACTCTCTCTCTCTCTCTCTCCCTCTCTTCTCTCTCTCTCTCTCTCTCTCTCTCCCTCTCTCTCTCCTCCCTCCTCTCTCCTCCCCTCTCCTGCATCAAGCAGATTCTGCCAGAGAGTCCCCCTACCGCAGCAACCTGTGCTCTGTAAACCTACAATAATATCTGCCCCACCTCAAAGATCTTGTCTACGTAAGTTGTCTGGCCTAACAGCCCAGAGACCAGGATCCACAAATGGTACGGAGGAGGATGTTTCTCCGGCACTGCAATAAGCAGGGACAAGACAAGACAAACAAGACAAGACAAGACAAGTCAAGATAAGACAAGACAAGTGAAGATCAGACGAGACAAGACAAGACAAGACAAAACAAGACATCACTGTAACTCAGGGTGAATGCAGAGGGCTGCAGAAGTGAAGACCGTACACACCCCGAGCTGTTTCTGCTGCTGAGCGGCATTAGGAGGAGGCTGGGTCCCTCAGGGGCCTGTACAAATAGGACCTCACGACCGGAATATTGTATTTCACGTATGTGTGTATGTATGTATGTATGTCTGTGACTAAAGCACTGACAGACAAAGAATTGGAGCTAGCCAGAGAGATGAAGAAGGGCGTGGGTACAGAGAGAGAAAGAAGAGGAAAGAGAGAGAGAGAGAGAGAGAGAGAGAGAGAGAGAGAGAGAGAGAGAGAGAGAGAGAGAATGTGAAAGATAGCTTTTATCGATGCGCCTGCAATCTGGACTATTGTGCATAGTTTGTTGATGTGACAAGTTAATGCATTAAAGCAATTGATATGTATGTATGTATGTATGTATGTATGCATGTATGTATGTATTATGTATGTATGCATGTATGTATGTATGCATGTATGCATGTATGTTATATGCATGCATGCATGCATGCATGTATGCATGCATGTATGTATGCATTCATTTTTTTTAATTCATTTATGTATGCGTTTATTTATTTATCTCTTCTTCATTTATTTACTCATTCATTTCATCATTTATTCATGTATTTATTTCTTTATTATCTATTTATTCACATCATTTGTTTATTTATTCATTTATTTATTTGTTTGTTTGCTTGTTTTGCTTGTAATGCATTCCCAGTGTTCATGCCCTCCCTGGGTGTTACACCTCCACGGCGCTGATCCTGGCAGCCATATATCACCGCAGTCCCCCAGCATCTCAGTTGACAGGGATCATCAGGTCGTCATGAGATCACCCACCCGAGGAGACACCGCAATGCTGCCCAGTCCCTGTGAAGGGGTTGAGTGGGTGCCTGTCCTGATCCTACACAGGCAGGGCAACTCCTGCTATTCCCCTGCTGACGTCTGTCACTGCTGAGCGGCGGGGCCTGCGTGGCTGAGTGTCCCCCAAGGGACGGTGCCCACCACTGTTCGTCCACCGACAGTCCCCATGACCTCGTTGATACTGACCATTTTCAACAACACGAAGTCTTCGAGGGGTGTGCAGGTGGGAAGGATGCGAAGTGGAGGTACCAGCAAGAGAAATGAGGAAGTAAATGCGACTGTTGTTGCTGTTGATGCTGCTGCTGCTGCTGCTGCTGCTGCTGCTGCTGCTGCTGCAGCTGATAATGATGTTGATGATGGTGATGGTGATGATGGTAATGGTGATGGTGATGATGAAAAGGAAAAGCAGGAGTAGAGGAAGAAGAAGAGGAGAGGAAGAGCAGGAGGAGGAAGAGGAGGACGAAGAGGAAGAGGAGGAAAAGGAGGAAAGGAGAAGAAGAATAAGAGGAGAAAGACAAAATGACGACGAAAAAGAAGAAAAAGAAGGAGGAGGAGGAGAAGGAAGGAGCAGGAGAGGTAGGAGGAGGAGGAGGAGGGGAGGAGAGGAGGAGGAGGGAGAGTAAAGACGTCACAGGAAGTTTACGTTCTGTGAAAGGAACATTTGTCAATGCAGTGTTTGTTAGAAATCAGAAAGGGAGAAACTGTAGAAGAACAAGAAAGAATCGCGCGCGCGCGCGCACACACACACACATACACACACGCGCGCGCGCGCGCGCACTCAGAGAGAGAGAGAGAGGGGGAGAGAGAGAGAGAGAGAGAGAGAGAGAGAGAGAGAGAGAGAGCACCATATACTCTATCCTCGACGTCACACAAAAACGGGAGATAACTGCCGATAGATTCTCTCGTGCACGCACTGCCTGTCTCACAGCCAAAGACAAACATCTCCACCAGACAGAAAGCCGCTGATTCCAACACGTTGTTCATTTGTACACTGGCAGAGCCCAACAGCCCTCCTGTTTCCCCTCGCTCCCCCACTTCCTCTCTCCCTCCTCCTCTACCTGCACCCCCCTTCCCCGCTCCCTCTCCCTCCCCCCCCTCCCCCCCCCCCCACACACCCATAATAAACATACCGTGTCTTCTGCTGTTCATTGGATTTTTGACAGTTGGTCATATTGTCAGACACGCGCACACATGTATGTATAGGCTATACACACGCGCGCGTGCCCGCACACACGCAGTCACAGAGAGAGAGAGAGAGAGAAGAGAGAGAGAGAGAGAGAGAGAGAGAGAGAGAGAGAGAGAGAGAGAGAGAGAGAGAGAGAGAGAGAGAGAGAGAGAGAGAGAGAGAGAGCACCATATACTCTATCCTCGACGTCACACAAAAACGGGAGAAAACTGCCGATAGATTCTCTCGTGCACGCACTGCCTGTGTCTCACAGCCAAAGACAAACATCTCCACCAGACAGAAGGTCGCTGATTCCGACACGAATCTTCCGGTCCGCAGTGGTACGTCCATTGATCAAGAAACCTTCATTACAGAAAAATGTTTTAAAAGAATTATTGGCATGTATCAAATTTGTCATTTCTATCAAAATTATTAGAAAAGATTGTTTTGGAACAAATTCTAGAACATCTCGAAAAGAATCGCCTTTTGAATCCTCATCAATCTGCTTACAGACAAGGCCATAGTTGTGAGACAGCA
>JADBJO010000834.1:480759-488259 GCA_016801955.1 Conus betulinus
GAACACCCACACCACACAATGAACACGAACACCCACACCACACAATGAACACCTACACCACAAAATGAACACCCACCCCACACAATGAAACACCCACACCCCACCACACAATGAACAGAGAGTCGCTGTCACAAGTGGAACACATAAACGAAAGCAGCTCCCATACACGATGAAAAATGTTCCCTATAATCAAAATCACTATTGTTCCTTTAGAGATTACCATTTGCTTCTAAATAATTATCACCGATAATGATAACTGATGAAGACAAACAGCGGCAGCTCGTTTAGGGCAAAAGAGGGTGGGAGGGAAAGTGCTGTATATATAATGTGCACTGATATTAACACAAATTCAATCCATATCAATTAGATAATCATATCTAATGATCACATCTGATTCTGTGGAAGCCAACAATTCGTCAGAGCATAGATATGTACATATCTATGGTCAGAGTGAGCCAGTGAGCTGAATTAACACGCCCGAAGCAAGGGGGGTAACTCGGATCTTGTTTACGCGCAAGCCTACGTAAAATCAAGTCAGTGGTTCACTTCGGTATTAAAATATCTGGTTTCGCGACTGGGTCTTGCTCATCCACTGAAGAAGAGCACTTTCACAGGCGCTAAGCGTGAACGAAACTCCTCCAAATCTGACAGATTCCCTTTCCCATGGCAAAAGTGTCTCCAAAAGACCAACACTGGCATTCAGTCTAAGAAAAACTGTAAAAATAAATAAATAAATAAATAAATAAATAAATAAATAAATTTTAGAAGCAAAAAGAAAGAAAGAAAAACAAACGTATACTAACTGACCAAGATTAGTCCTCAACCCATGAAGCTGAAATTGATGACTGGACTATCTGCAGCGGAGTGGATTGATAACTGGACTATCTGCAGCTAAGTGGATCGATGACACTGGACTATCTGCAGTGGAGTGGATTGATGACTGGACTATCTGCAGCTCAGTGGATCGATGACTGGACTATCTGCAGCTCAGTGGATTGATGACTGGACTATCTGCAGCTCAGTGGAATGTCTGCAGAGTTTTTGGATCGGTCTCTTCTTCTTCTTCTTCTTCTTTTCTTTCTTCTTCTTTTTTTCTTCTTCTTCTTCTTCTTCTTCTTCTTCTTCTTCTTCCTCTTCACCTGCATTCCCTGGTCATGTTGGTCAGATACAACGTCTGGTAGCTTGGGCAAAGTCAGCGGTCCGTCAGAGTGAGTCTGCCGTTCCCCACACTTTTTTTTCTTGAGTTCCATTGCACCGGGCCAAAACTCACGCCGCAGGCTGTCGAAAGTGGGACAGGCCTGAAGTACGTGGGCTGGGTTTTGTGGGCCCCTACCACATGGGCACTCATCTGTGTGCAATATATTCAGACAATAGAGGTGGGAGAGCAACTGACAGTGTCCAGTTCTTAGTCTGAAGATGGCGACTTGTTGGGCACGCTCAGATGGTGGAATGCCATCTTTCTCTACCTCCACCTGTAGTCTTTTCTCTCTCCATGCTGTCCTGAAATCGCTGCGGATGATGGGTCTTCGCTTCTCTGTAGGATACAGCATGGGCTTGTTTTGGTCTCGTTGGCTGCCCGCCTTGGAGAGAGTCTGTCTGCCTCTTCATTTCCTGCAATACCACAGTGGGAGGGAATCCACTGCAGGACTGGTGTTGTTTTCCTGCTCAAGGTCTGCAGTTCCTGTATGGTTTCCTGTAGGGTCTGCTGTCTTTCTCTCCTCTGGAGGCTTCGAAGGACGCTCGACGATCTGTAAGGAACACCGTGTGAGTTGTTAGATGTCCCTTTCATTTAGTATCTGTACAGCAGTAAGAAGGGCACATGCTACTGCTCTGTAGTTAGTTGAGAAGTTACCGGTGGCTACAGACTTGCTGATGGAACTGCCATCTGGGAACTTGATGAAAACACCGCCTCCCCCATTTCTCTCACAGCTTTCTCTGCTGAGCCATCTGTGTACACACGGGCCCAAGTAGTGCTTGGGTAGTCCCTGGCTAGGGCCTCAAGAGTCTGGGACTTGAGTTCTGTATCACTGTGGTCTTCTTTAGCTCCAATGCCAAGGCTGATGGGGGACGGGACGGGTGGGGGGGGGGGGGGGTGGGGGGGTTATCAGCTGTCCACTCTACGCAGTCTTGGAGCATTTCCACTGGGTGGTCTGGGTGTTGGCAGCAGTTTTCTATTCTTGGATTGGATCGGGTAGAATCAGGAAGGAGGGGATCACGGTCTTTAACGAGAAAGCATTTCAGGGCGAGGGGAATGTCTCTTAGACATTAAATGGTGCCAACTGAGAGACAGACAGACAGACAGACAGACAGAGAGAGAGAGAGAGAGAGAGAGAGAGAGAGAGAGCACAGGCAAACTGACCACGTGGGCACAAAAATCGCACAGAAACAGAGACAGAAACAGACTAAAGGATAACCGCAAAAAAAAGGACAGAGAAAGGAGTCGTACCTTCAACGAATTAGAAACCCTCTTCCACCCCCGCCCAGCGCGCCCCTCTCACATACACACACACACACACACACACACACACACACACACACACACACACACACACACACACACACACAATCATCGATTTTCCGAAACAAGCAAAAGCACCATTAGACTAGACCCTTTGCTCCCTTCACTTCAGACAAGCAGACCCAGCATGCTGAGACCTGTAATGTGAAGATGATGGCGATGTTTGCTGGTGATGATGATGGCGGCGGTGGTGGTGGTGGTGATGATGGTGACTGTGGTGGCGGCGGTGGTGGTGATGTTGGCGGGAGTTAGTTGTGGTGGCTGTGGTCGATAATATCAATACTGTAAAGCCAGAGAGCAGACTGGCAAATGAAAGTGATTAAGAGTTTACACACTGAGCTTGATTAGGGGTCAGAAGACGAGACGAGTGTATTGACCTGTATGTCTACATCCATTTCCATGAAGGATGAATTACAGCCAAAGAGTGGGAGGGAGCGAGTAAGAGGAGACAAAAAGAGAGACAGAGAGAGACAGAGACAGACAGACAGACTGACTGACTGACAAAGACAGAGAGAGAGAGAGAGAGAGAGAGAGAGAGAAAGAGAAAGGGAGAGAGAGAGAGAGAGAGAGAGAGACAGACAGACAGACAGAGAGATAGAGAGAAAGAGAGATTTGATAAAAAGAAATACAAATTGACATAAGAAAAAAAATCATTGAAGCAAGAAAGAAAAACAATCATAAAACGGAAGGTGAGAGAAAACATGCAAAACCATTAGACATGGAGTGCAGCCGACATGACGACCCCAGAGGGAAACGAATGGCAGACTGTAATATCATGGTCAGTGGAACAAGAAAGGAAGAAGAAAAACAAATAGTAAGAAAGGGAAAAAAACAGAGAAAGATTAAAAAAAAAACCCAAAGAAACACGGGAACAATTTCAAATGAAAGTAAGAAATGAGAAAAAAAAATTTTAAGGAAAAAAACAGGAAAGGGAAGAAAGAAACAAAATTCTGGAAAAAAAAAAATCAACTGGAATAAAAAATAAAAAAGAAAGGGGGGGAGGGGGGGGGGGGGACGAAAGGCGACAGCAGAGATCAATAGACATGACATGCAGCCACTGCCCATGGATAAACATGAAGGTCTATTCCCAGCATACCACAGCCAGGAGCCAGTCAACATGGATAAACATGAAGGACTATTCCCACTAAACCACAGCCAGGAGCCAGTCAACATGGATAAACATGAAGGACTATTCCCGCCATACCACAGCCAGGAGCCAGTCAACATGGATAAACATGAAGGACTATTCCCGCCATACCACAGCCAGGAGCCAGTCAACATGGATAAACGTGAAGGACTATTCCAGCCATACCACAGCCAAGAGCCAGTCAACATGGATAAACATGAATATCGTCGATAACCTCCTCTGATGGCCTCCTCCGATGGATAAACATGAAATATCGTCGATGGCCTTCTCTGATGAATAAACATGAATATTGTCGATGGCCTCTGATGGATAAGCATGAATATTGTCGATGGCCGTCTCTGATGAATAAACATGAATAGTGTCGATGGCCTTCTCTGATGGATAAATATGAATATTGTCGATAGCCTCTGATGGATAAACATGAATATTGTCGATGGCCTTCACTGATGAATAAACATGAATATTGTCGATGACCTCTAAATGAATAAACATGAATATTGTCGATGGCCTCTGATGAATAAACATGATAATGTCGAAGGCCTTCTCTGATGGACAAACATGAATATTGTCGATGGCCTCTGATGGATAAACAAGAATAATGTCGATGGCCTCTGATGAATAAACATGAATATTCTCGATGGCCTCTGATGAATAAACATGAATAATGTCCATCATTCCCTCAGCAAGTTGCCTTGTTTCAGAAACCCGTTTCAGCCAGCCCGAGTCTGTCCCTACACACATGAATAATGCTAGAGCATGGTGAAAAACAACGGCCACATGCATGTTCCTAGGCTTGGTTCTGAAGCTCTGCTCTGAAGCTCTGTGTTTTGAAGCTCTGTTCTGATATCAGGTGTGATTGTGGGATGGCCGTTGCCATAGCCAGTGAAAACGTCAGGTGTTGTTGAGTGATTGGGCTGGACGCAATATTAAATATGGATTGCCAGCAAAACAGGATCAAGGAGAAACACACACGCACACACACACACGCACGCACGCACGCACGCACGCACGCACACACACACACACACACACACACCACACACACACACACACACACACACACACACACACACACACACACACAAGCAAGCAACCAGGCACGCGCGCACAAACACGCTATGTCTACACAAAACCAAAATCGCGTTCTTAGAATGTTCAATGCTTTTTCTTAAAAAGTAGTAATCAATAGACAGAAACGAAACTTTGTATGTGTCATTTTGACATGAAAACCCTTCATAGAGGCAAAACTTTGACGGTGTCTGGAATAATTTTTGGACTCGTTCGACATTCTCCAAAATATGAATTTTAGAAACCCACTTCATTACATGTCGATTTTTGTTTTAGAAGGCCTACACTGTTTCAGAAAAAAAAATTAACAATAACAGTATACCAGAATGTATGCCAAACAAAGTCAGTTCACGAAAAAAAAGGTAGGTTCACCAAAAGGACACGCCCCCCCCCCCCCCCCCCCCCCCCCCCTCCTTCCGGACATTGACTAGTTGGTAAACCCACTTCAAAGATTAATATAAAAAAATACTCCACACACACACACACACACACACACACACACACACACACACACACACACACAAAAGAAAAAAAACGTTTCAAAGTGAGGAAATTGAAAGCAGGTAGAACTTGAAACAAATTTTGGAGAAATTATGATTATTCCGCAGGACAAAAGGGACGAACAAATGACAAGACAAACCACGAAGTCTTTCGACCTCATTGGCCTTCTTCACGCAAGATAAACAACATTCAGGACAACGGAACCGAAGAACGAGCAATCACTTACCTTCTCAAATTGGGCGCAGAATGGACGCTGAATGAAAATTCTGCGCCCAGTTTGAGACAATAAGTGGTTGCTCATTGGAACAGGAGGAAAGAAGCAGAGTTGTTGAAAAGGAAAGATAAAGAAAACGTTAGTCCTCTATGGAAACAAAAGGCAGACCGTAATCCTTACTACGGTATAACAGGTCTAAGGATTTAGAAAAGAAGAAAAGAAACATAAAAAGAAAGACAGATATGTTTGAAGAGATAGAAAAGAACGAAAAACGACAGGAAAAGAGAACAAACAAACAAACAAGAAAATGAAGGAAAGGATGATAAAATGGACAGATGGAAACAACAGCGAGAAGGAAAACAAGTAGCAGAAAGAAAACCCAGGAAGGAAAAACGTGTGAACAAGAAAGAAAAAAAATTAAAAGGGCCAACGGAACAACAGAAGCCATAAGGCATGACACCCAGACAACAGACGGCAGGGGGCCCGTGAATATGGATAAGCATGAAGAGCCAAGAGACCAGTCAACATGGATAATTATGAGCAACGTCAATCGTTTGTTTGCTGGTGGTGGTGGTGGTGTTTTGTTTGTTTGTTTGTTTTGTTTTGTTTTTGTTTGTTTGTGTTTGTTGTTGTTGGTGTTGTTGGTGTTTTGTTTTTGGTTGTTTGTTTGCTTGTTTGTTTGTTTTGTTTTGTTTTTTGTTTGTGTTTGTTGCTGTTCGTGTTGTTGTTTTTTGTTGGTTTTTTGGGGGGTTTTTTGGTTTAGTTTGGTTTGTGTGTTTGGGTTTAGCGTTGCAATGTTTCTGGATAGCGTGCAAACAGCCAGTGTCTCTCCCTCCACATGGGGATGATGACAGAAGACGGTGAAGACAAAGGGCCACAAGCACACCCTGGAGTCTGTTCTGGCACCAGTCATGATAGTAGGGCAGCTGTTGGCACAGCCAGTGAACACGCCAGGTGTTGCGGGGTCTGTTCTGGCACCAGCCATCATAGTGGGGCAGCTGTTGGCACAGCCAGTGAACACGCCAGGTGTTGCGGGGTCTGTTCTGGCACCAGCCATCATAGTGGGACAGCTGTTGGCACAGCGACTGAACACGCCAGGGGTTGTGGGGTCTGTTCTGGCACCAGCCATCATAGTGGGGCAGCTGTTGGCACAGCGACTGAACACGCCAGGTGCTGCTGGCCTGTGTGGATGCAGGCGGGTGATGGACTGCCAGGTGAAGGGACGGAGGTGAAACACTCATCATTCACGCAGATGCGTGCTTGCATGCACTTGCACACACAAATAAATCCTCATATGCACACACACACACACACACACACACACACACACACACACACACACACACACACACACACACACAAGGGATTATAGCGGCATAGAAAGTGAAAGAGAGGGAAGAGAGGACTGAAATAGAATACAGCTGCCTGTTTTCAATATTTCTGACTAAATTCAAATGGTCAATGGTCATTTGACACGTAACAAAAAGTTCTTACATACAGCTGTCTGTTTCAATCATATTTGTAACGAAATTCAAATGGTCAATGATCATTTGACAAGTAACAAAAAGTTCTTAAATACAGCTGTCTGTTTCAATCATATTTGTAACGAAATTCAAATGGGCAATGATCATTTGACACGTAACAAAAAATTGGTGGTGGAGAAAAGGCAATACAAACTTTAAATCACAAAAGATTGTCTGCACACACACACACACACACACACACACACACACACACCACACACACACACACACACACACACACACACAACATAGAGAGAGAGAGAGAGAGAGAGAGAGAGAGAGAGAGAGAGAGAGAGAAACAGACTGACAGAGACAGACACCCACAGAGACACACAGACAGAGTGGCAACATTGACATGGACTGAGTAATAATGCTCTTTGCTTCCAAATCCCTCGGCTTGCCTCCCCCCTCCCGGCCCCCCCACCAGCCCCCTTTCATCTCCCCTCCTCCTCCAACCTAATAAAAGGACCCCTCAGGCGTTCCCTCAGAACGAGGCAGGGAGGCAAGGACAAGGACAGGCAAAACATGG
>JADBJO010000834.1:490759-498259 GCA_016801955.1 Conus betulinus
GAATATGGATAAGCAGGAGAAGGATTGCTCTGTCTCCTGTTACCTCCACCCCAACAAGGTCAGGCTTTCCTCGTCTGTTGCTTCGTTTCTTTGTCTGTCTGTCTGGCTGGGCTGGCTGGCTGGCTGTTTGTTGGCAAGAGGAAACAAAAACTCTGACACGCATTTTAACCGAACTTGATGGAAATGTGGAATGAAGGCAAAAAAAAAAAAAAAAAATTGCACTTTGGTGCTGATCCGTGTTCGGATCTGATTTCAATGGCGGATCCAGAATGTGTTTTATTTAGAGAATTAGAATTTTTTTTTAACTGTCTCATCTTCTGCCACTGCTGCAGAGACATGATCCCTTGTGGCTTCCCATTGACGGACACACTGCATTGTCCTGCTACAGTCCCGGCATTCACAATCCACAGGAAGGATCAATGTCTTTCTGAGGCAACCCACCAGAGGAGACACAGCACTGCTGCCGAGTCACTCCGGTGGGTGTCTTGTGGTGCCTGTTCTACACACAACACACGAAAGGACACCCACCTATTCAGTACACTACTCAGTTTCAGTTTCATCAAGGAGGCGTCATTGTGTGCGGACTAGTCCATATACGCTACACCACATCCGCTAAGTTTTGAGACCATACCACGCCACAACTGATGATAACACTTGCTTAGTCGTGGAGCCAGCATTGGTGAACGTCCTCCTCCAGATGGCAGCACCACGTCTGCCCAACGACAGTCTCCGCCACCCTAACGGCATCAGCGACCTCCACACGAACCCACCAAGGACAGAGAACTGGAGAGGAGACTGAAACTAGGATCACCATGAACTCAGAACATGGAGATCCACAGAATCTGAGACTTTTTTCTTGCTGATCGATGATGATGATGATGATGAAGATGAGGAAGATGATGCTACGGGGTCCCATTTCAGTCTGAGCATACAGTGACAGGGCTGTGCGCTTTGTTTACTTTCATAACATGGCCAGGCCCGAGAGTGACTGACACTTGCAGCGTTGGTCAGGAAATTTGAGCATCGCTCTCAGAGACACATCTGTCTAGTAGATCAAATTCAACTGTGTGGTTCCAGTCTTCCCGACTGAGTCCATAGCAGACTCGACTCCAGACAGGAGCAGATCAGGTGATAAGTTATGCGGAAAGATGGAATGTGACCAAAGACGGATCCCTTAGGCGTCGATCCGTCGAGCAGATCTATCTCAAGAGGTGGATCCAGAATATGTTGCTTAAGATTACTGCAAATTTGTCACACAACATGACTACTATGCAGTTACTGTCATGGACTGACAGCTTCACACAACATGACTACTATGCAGTTACTGTCATGGATGACAGCTTCACACAATATGACTACTATGCAGTTACTGTCATGGACGGACAGCTTCACCAACATGACTACATGCAGTTACTGTCATGGATTGAAAGTTTCACAGAACATGACTACATGCAGTTACTGTCATGGACTGATACTTTCAAAGTGAGATGACCGCAGGCAGAAATGGATACAAAATTCACAGAAAAAATCGTCATCCCACCGGACAAAAGGGACACACACATTACAAGACTTGTACAAACAAGATCTGTACAAACGAAAACCTATACAAACAAGACTTGTACAACAAGGACAAACAAATTACAAGTCTTGTCATTTCTTTGACGTTTTTGTCCCATGGACAGATAATCATTTACGAAGTAGTATATTTCCGTGGAATATCAATACTTTCCACTGAAGGATATAAGAGAGAGAGAGAGAGAGAGAGAGAGAGAGAGAGAGAGAGAGAGAGAGAGACAGACAGACAGACAGACAGACAGACAGACAGACAGATGAACTGATTGACAGAGAAAGTGATATAAGACCTATTCTCGGTGAACGAATGAAGCACATTCGCCATAGCAAAAAAGATGGCGAACAGGGAGGCAAGACCAAAGGGCGGGGAAGAGTGGGAGGGGGGGGGGGGGGGGGGGGGGGGGGGGGGGGGGGAGGGGGGTCCTCGCAATGTCCATATCTGCTGACCACGTGCTTATCTCAAATTGGAGTGCTGCGTGAGGTCTGACCCGGCCAGAGGAATGCGAAGGCGAGGGATGGAGGCTTTTTTTTTTTTTTCTCCATGACTCCATTCTTTAACACGCTTCTAGATGAATAAAAAAACAACAGACCGGAATCAGACCCGAGGGGAGAGGAGAAAGGAGAGGAGCAACGGGCAATTCCGGAACCCCAGAGTCTCCCATCCCCCCCCCCACCCTCTTTGCCCCCCCCCCCCCCTCCCTGTTTCCTTCCCCCACATTCCCCTCTCCCTACCCCGTCCTGATCTGTTGAATGATGCAGTGTTGTGCTGGAATCACCTTCCGCCCTAAGAAGTTCCCCCGGGGAAAGAAGTTGGATACTCACACTATATTCGAGAGTCTAGTCAGTTCACTCCGACTTCGTTGAGTGCAGAAATTTGTGGGAAGAGGTTGTGGAAAAAGATAGATAAAATATATGGTAGACAGAAAGGACAGTAGACGACAGTACAGCAAAGGAGGAGACAGAGTTACTGAGAGCGAAAGGAAAAGGGGACGTTACTAGCACAGAATATCCAGAAGGAGGGGAAACTATTTGTACAGAACACACACACACACACACAGGCAGCGAACTGCAGAGCGGATGGCAATGAATAGAGATAAGCGGGGAAGGAACTGCCCCCCAATGCATGGTGGGAAGGTGCAATGAGTTCCGATAGCCCTGGCGTGGACTTATCTGCATGGCGATCTGGCACGGGAGTGCAGATTGGGGGGAGGGGGGGGTTTGTCTTTGATTTTTCTTCCTTTCCGCATGTGACTGGTCAGATAGGGTCAGTTACATCTTCGCTGAACATCCACACAGGATCAGTGACATCTTCACTGGACAGTGACATAGTGTGAGTGACATCTTCACTGAACAGTCACATAGTGTGAGTGACATCTTCACTGAACAGTCACATAGTGTGAGTGACATCTTCACTGAACATCACATAGAGTGAGCGACATCTTCACTGAACAGTCACACATAGTGTGAGTGACATCTTCACTGAACAGTCACATAGTGTGAGTGACATCTTCACTGAACAGTCACATAGAGTGAGCGAGACATCTTCACTGAACAGTCACATAGGATCAGTGACATCTTCACTGAACAGTCACATAGTGTGAGTGACATCTTCACTGAACAGTCACATAGTGTGAGTGACATCTTCACTGAACAGTCACATAGGATCAGTGACATCTTCACTGAACAGTCACATAGGATCAGTGACATCTTCACTGAACAGTCACATAGTGTGAGTGACATCTTCACTGAACAGTCACATAGGATCAGTGACATCTTCACTGAACAGTCACATAGGATCAGTGACATCTTCACTGAACAGTCACATAGTGTGAGTGACATCTGCGCTTGATAAATCTGCTTAGGAGTTCCGTTCAGTGCGACCACATAATGAAGATCACACAGAGGGTTAAGAAAAATAATAAAGAGAGGGTAAAGGAGAGGGATGGAGGAAGAAGGGAGAAAATATGAAATTGAATATGGAGACAGACAGACAGACAGACAGACAGACAGACAGACAGACGGAGACAGAGAGAGACAGAGAGGAGGGAGAGAGAGAAAGAGAGAGAGAGAGAGAGAGAGAGAGGCAGACAGACAGACAGACAGACAGACAGACAGACAGACAGACAGAGACAGCGACAGTGACAGAGAGAGAGAGGCAGACAGACAGACAGACAGACAGACAGACAGCGACAGTGACAGACAGACAGACAGACAGACAGACAGACAGACAGACAGACTGAGATAGTGATAGACTGGTAGAAAGACAGACAACAGACTGACTGACTGAAAATAAACACGTCTATAAGGTGACTTCCCCCTGCCCGTCTCCCCTCCCTCTCACACGGATTCCCCCACCACTTCCCCCACCACCTCCATCACCTCCATCACCTCCACTGACCCAGACAGTCCAATGCTCTGCTGGTTGTGTCGGGGGAGGGGGTGGGGAAGGAAGAATGAATAAGACTCCATTTTCCCAGTAGCTACTGAAGAGGCACTGCACTCATTCCATGTTCCAGACATCTAACCGCAAATACTTGTTCTACTACGATGGTGTCAGGTACTGCGACTGGACTTAACACGTCAAGGGCTAGGAAGTATCATCAATATCAAAACAATCACTCACGCAAATTCTTGCTAATCTGCATGGAATAGTCAGCTTTTGGAGGTTTTACATGTGGTGATTCGCTACCTCAAGTTTTCTAAATACACACAGCTGCCTTCCAGAATGATAGCTGTTATAACAGGGTTTCAGCGTTTGGGACGTGGAACTGGATCTGATATGATATGCCGTTCTTTGGGGTACACAGAGAAAAGCACTGTGCAGAGAGTTCCAGTGTGCATGCAGACAGGAGTTGTTATTTCATTTTCCTGATGACAACGAACTGCTGGCATCTTCTCAGTCTGTTTGACATCTTCTCACTCTGTATGGCACCTTCTCAATGTGTATGGCATCTTCACATTCTGTATGACATCTTCACATTCTGTATGACATCTTCTCAGTCTGTATGACATCTTCTCAGTCTGTATGGCTCTTCTCAGTCTGTATGATGGAGAACTTTGTTCACCAGGTGCTCTGAGTATGTGCTTTGGAATCTGTACGGTGGAGATTCTCCACGAAGCTAAAGGTCTATTCTTTTTATGTTTGAGGACAGGTCAACACCATCTGGCCATGGAGACCATGCTGTAGATCATGCTGTAGACCATGCTGTGGATCATGCTGTAGATCATGCTGTAGATCGTGCTGCAGACCATGCTGTACATCATGCTGTAGAGCATGCTGTAGACCATGCTGTAGATCATGCTGTAGATCATGCTCTAGATCGTGCTGTAGACCATGCTGTAGATCATGCTGTAGAGCATGCTGCAGACCATGCTATAGATCATGCTGTAAGAGCATGCTGCGGACCATGCTATAGATCATGCTGTAGAGCATGCTGCAGACCATGCTGCTATAGATCATGCTGCAGATCATGCTGCATTGTCATTGGGCCTGCCCTACAGACACAGGGCCTTGTGTCCCCAGGGTGAAGTTCCATGAACAGAGGGCGCCGCCTTCAGCAATGGACCGTGAAGCTGCACCTGAAGGTCCGGAACTGGAGGCAAAACAGACGCTCTCCATTAGGCTGTGGTAAGGAATGAAGGTGAGATATTCTCCTCTGCTACCAATGGAATTACAAGATTGTTTCCGACGTTCAGCTTCTTGAGCGTGACTCAAATCGGTCAGTAGACGTGGAAAGAACGTGTGTGCAGAAATAATTCCACGTGTCACATTACAACAAAATGCCTATGTATCTAGGAATGGGGTCAGATTATTTTCATCTATAGCACCAGATTTCAGTTTGCCGTAACAGTAATTCACAAAGAACACAACAAAACAAACGTATACACATGCGATGGAATTTGATAATGTTCACTAACATACACAGATTGTATCCTTTCAACAAGATGTTGACCATCAAGTTCGTCTAGAAACAACACCACCAAAAGATACAGACAAACAAAGGCAGCGTCAGACAAGGAACCTGATTTGTTAACAGTGCCTCAGAGGCATTGTCCTTACTATGCTTTTTTTTTTTTTTTTTTTTTCTTTTTTTTTTGTTTTTTTTTTTTTGTGTGTGTGTGTGTGTGTGTGTGTGTGTGTGTGTGTGTGTGTGTGTGTGTGTGTGTGTGTGTGTGTGTGTGTGTGTGTGTGTGTGTTTTGTCGCTTCTGACGGAAGGGACAAAACTAAGAAATGAAAGACAGAAAAAGAGGAACAAACGTTTTTCCACGTGATCTGTCTGAAGTAACCATGGTGCCATAGAATATGGTTTGATAGTGCACTGGAATGCTGAAACAGCGCCTAGAGTTTACAGACCAATCTCCAGGAGATATGGATCAGCAGGAAATGCCATACAGTTGAAAGAAAGCTTTTTGTTTCAGAGGTGCATTGTCAAGGCTTGTTTCTGCCTCCACATCCAATGATGGTGAAGCATAGGCGAGGCAATGGGGCCAGCAATCTCATTTGTGCTCCCCTCGTACATTACACTATGGGCCTGGATCAATGTCTGAACACATGAAAGAAAGTATGTATGTTCGGACACAATTTCTACAATGTCTCTGTGTACCTTTAATACCAATAGTTCATGATATTTGTACGAACAGATGCCATAGGCAACTACTGTTAATCAGTACACTTATGTTCGCAACAAAACAAACAGAAGAAGAGCAAATACACAGAGAAAAATGGAACGCGCTCTGTTACCAGATGCCATTCTCACATTAAGTGCATGCACTGCTTGGAAAGTGACAGACTTCAACATATTTTGAAAATGTTTGTCAGGACGAAAAATGCCAAAACATGAAAATGAATGATAGAACAACGAGAGGAGAAAAAAAAAAGAAGAAAGTAAAGCAGTAAATTTTCTGCATGGGACAATTTGCTTTAAAAACTGACAACAAAGAAAAAAGCCTTTTCAGTCTTACATAATGCGACTTAAATGGAAGGGAAAGAGCAATGGAAAGTGACAGAAAAAAAACATACGCAGCAAAACAAAGTAAGAAAAAAAGAAAGAAAGAAAAAAAAAGCTCTTGATTGCAATCTGGCAGAGCACAGCATCAACTGCTCTTGTTTTAGTATTCACCAACTACACCATCCCCTTCCGCTTCACCTGTCCATCCACCCCCCCCCTCTCCACGTGCCGATAGCATCGCAGGGACCAGTGCTATTGACGGAGTGAGATAGTAAACAGTGTCAGGCACTGACGCCACAGGGAATATGGATGGACGAGCGCGACGACGATTGCGTAATCGTATGGCGCAGGGGGAGGGGAGGGGGGGGGGGGGTCTGAATGGCATGGAGTGAAGAGCTATTTGCTCACGTGCATAAAGTGACAGTGGGACGCTGCACACACACAGAGGGGATATTCTCGTGCTGTGTGTGCTCTGGGTTTGGACAGAATGCTGAGACTGCTTCAGTGGTGTGCTGGGTTAATTGGGTGGCAAACAGAAAGTGTCTGGGGACAGGCGGTACACTTGTAGACCAGTGAATGTTGCACGCATCTTCATAATTGTGTGTCTTTCTACAGCCCATCTAATATAACATGCCATCGACATACTGCTTAGGAACAGCAATCTACGGTATACATTCGGAGAAATAGATTGACAACAGAGACACACAAAGAGAGACAGACAGACAGAGAGACAGATAAACGGACAAAAGCAGAGACACACAGAGAGAGAGAGAGAGAGAGAGAGAGAGAGAGAGAGGACAAGACATGACAAGACAAGACAAGACAACACACACAAAATCCTTTATTTGCGAGGATAGTAGATAAGCACTGACGTGCTTCTTTACATCCAGTCCTCGCCCTGAGTAGGGACTACAACATGCTGTGAAATGAAATAATGTAAGAAGCAAACAAGCAAACAAAGTGGTAATGCAATCATAA
>JADBJO010000834.1:503259-510759 GCA_016801955.1 Conus betulinus
AAAACTAGAAGAAATAATAACTTAAAGACAAAAATACAACGAAAAGAGCACAACAAAGAGATGGCAAAATCAAAGAAAATAAATCAAAGACAGAGCGTAGGGAAAGGCAACATTCTCCTTCCTTTTATGTGAACTGTGTGTGGTGATTAAGGGGAGGAGAAAGGCGTGAGGGAACACAAAAACAGCAATAACAAACCACACATCTTTTCAATGCATCCTGAACACTTAAGCGTTGTTCTTTCTAACGCCATCACATACACCACTGCTGATACATGTTTCATTACATCATGCAATACTTAAGTGCCAGGCGCTCTCCATGCCAGAATTATGGACATGCACAAAGAGGACCCCGAAGGTCCGATCTGCTGTGGTTTCTGATTTGCTTGGGGTCCAGAGCTGTTGGCTCATTTGCATGACATCAGAGAGAAATTCGCTGGTGAGAATGAGGTCAATCAGTCCTAGTGCTGCTTTGCAGAATAAAACAGTGAGATGGTTACAGGCGATTGTCTCATTGTGACTGATGGGCATACTCAGTGGCAAGCCAACAAACGTTTGTCCAGGGGATACGATGGTGATAACAAACAAAGGCCAGCGCGGTTTTGTTGTGGTGTTTTATATGTCTGCAGTTACCTCCTACAGAGAAGTAGATTTTGGTTAAAACATTCATTTCAGGGGGGGGGGGGGGGGGGGGGGGGAGGAGTCCAGCAGAGAAAGATGAGGAATGCCTTTGGTCTCTCTCTCTCTCTCTCTCTCTCTCTCTCTCTCTCTCTCTCATACACACACACACACACACACACACACACACACACACACACACACACACACACGCACGCACGCACGCACGCACACACATTTTGTGATTATGATCAAGTCACACACACACACACACACACACACACACACACACACACACACACACACACACACACACACACACACACATTTTGTAATTATGATCAAGTACGGCATTAGCCTCCTTCCAGCCTGCTCGTGTATCACTGCTGATCGTCATTTCACGATGGAGGGAGATGCTCCAGTGTCTGGAATTTACATGCCCAGCTCTGGAGAGCATGGGTGGGCAGAAAGATGACCGCTCTGCAGCACTCTGCTGCAGTCTCAGATGTGTCATGGGGGTTAGTCGTTTGCATGACATGAAAGAGAACACGTGCTGCATAAACAAAACAACAACAGTACGGTATCAATCTCTCTATAGAGCAGACAGGTGAATTCTTCTGTAGGGCATCCTCTAAACATTCATGAGGAGTGATAACAGACTGATTGAAGTCTTATTTGTTCCACTGATATGGGACATGTGCAATCGTCGATTATGATGGGAAGTTTTTATATCCAAGAGTGTAGCTTCATGTACTTTAACATAAATTCACTGGCTTCCAGCTATGGAAACATGTTCTTTTTATGTATATAACGATAAAATGCACCTCGTCTTCCTTTTCATGCCTCAATTTTCTTTCTGCTTTATCTATTTCCTTACCTTGCTACTTGATTTCTTTTGATTTCTCTTCTTCCTGGATTTTCTTCTTTGTTTGTTTGTTTCGTTTTGTTTTTGTTTTTGTTTTGTTTTTGTTTGTTTTTTTTTTGTTGGTTTTTTTTTTTTTTTTGTTGTTGTTTGTTGTTGTTGTGTTGTTGTTGTTTTGTTGGGGGGGGGGGGGGTAGATGAAGGTTGGATGCTCGTTGAATGAAAGTTGGGAGATTATTCAGGGAAACAAATTGTAAGAATAATTCTTAGTCAGTCCAAAAAAAAAAAAGACAAAGACAAACAACTTACAAGACAAACAACTAAACGCGTTTCGACCTCTTAGGTCTTCTTTAGGCCAGATACACAACATTCAAGACAATGACAAGGAAGAACGAACAATCACTTTACATCCATCATTCAACGTCCATCTTGATCCAAATATGAGGAGATAAAGTGACTGCTCGCTGCTCGTTTCCATTGTCCTGAACATTGTTTATCCTGCCTGAAGAAGACCTACGAGGTCGAAACGCGTTGTTTTGTCTTACTAGCAAAAATGAATACACTTGAATAAAGTGTAGGTACTTACTGAATGGAAAAATAGACACTCGCTGGGTGATGGATGGACATACATAGGGTGAAGGATGGGTTTTGTTGAGTGAAGAGTGAACAATTGTTGAAGGGTGCACACTAATTTAGTGAGGAATGGGCACTCACTGAATGGTAGTTGTTTGAATGTAGAGTTAAGTGTGGATACTTGTTCAGTGACAGGTGGTTACCCATTGCGTGAAAGAAACAGGATGCCTCCTGAGTGGGTACTTGGTGATAGAAGGGTTTATTTATTGAGTGAAGTGGGTGTCTCTGGAGGGAATTTTTTTTTGTGAAGAGAAGCTACTTATTGAGTGAAAAGGGGGGGGGGGGGGGGATGTCTTGGGGGCAAAATTAGTTGTTTTTTTTCCGTGAAGATAATGTACTATTGAGTGGAAACAGGGCATCTCTTAAGTGAAAAGAAGGTACCTACAAAGTCAAGACTGGTGTCTCCTGGGGGGAAAAAAAAGCATTCATTTACTGAATGGAAGGCACTTATTGAGTGAAGGTGAGAATTTGTTCAATGAAATGTGGGTGCCTGTGGAATGAAAAGTGTACTTGCTGAGTAAATGATAGGTAGTCACTGAAAGGCTAAAACGTAATGAGAGAAGGGTGTGGATATTTGCTGAAAGAAAGGGTAGGTTCACACTTCTTCTTCTTCTTCTTCTTCTCCTTCTGATTCATGATTATACTTTTATCATCATTATTTTCATTGCAATTACCGTCTTCATCATCACCATGTTGTTATAATTATTACTATCAATGTTCTTGCTGTTACCGTTTGTATAAAGGGTAGGAAGGAGGTGGAAGGGTTGGTAGCTGTTTGTTGAGTTTCGTTTTGTTTTGTCCATCCATCTCTCTCTCTCTCTCTCTGTCTCTCTCTCTCTCTCTCTCTCTCTCTCTCTCTCACACACACACACACACACACACACACACACACACACACACACACACACGCACACACACACACACACACTCACTCACTCACAGAGAGAGAGAGAGAGAGAGAGAGAGAGAGAGAGAGAGGAGGGGCTTTGTGGGCCAGTTTGTCATCCCTGGGTGATGGAAGAGGCGGGCTGTGTACAGACCAGTCACAACGATCACAGGGACAGCACCCCCAGGACATGGGAAGACGTCTGCAGTGTGGACTGTGGTCAATGTACAGTGCCCACGTCTGTAATGACTGGCTCTCTGCTATACCATCATCACATGGTTTGCTTTGGACAGAAGGTAAACATGCAGATGGCTGTACCTTGGAAAGTCTGTGAACCATCTCCTCTCTAGTACAGAATGGAACTGCCAAACCGTGTCAGATTCAGAGGTTCTGTTCTTTGCATGGAACCTGCTGATTCGATGGCAAACACTGAATGTGCACACGTACAGAAAAAGTATACATGACAGCTAGATACTGATATATCTTTAAAACTGCAAATTACATTCATTCATATCATGCAGATTACATCCACAAGCGAAGGACTGATGCTTATCTCTCCTTCGTTTAGAAGCAGGGAAATAAAAGAAAAAGTCCATACACACCTGCAAGGACAGGAACAAACAAGGAACGAAGTCTGTGTTGTAAATCCTCTAGGAGACAATGTCTCCATCACAAGTTTCCGTAGAGCAAGCTGTATCTGAACGAAGGAGCAGGACCAGGAAAAGAATAAAAGCAAAATATAAATGGGGACAAGATTTTTTAGTCACATGATCTGTCTGAAGCAGGTACACATGGCGCTACTTCCTCTTCACACCAGGCACCATTACTGACATCAGTTTACGCTGCCATGGAACCCTAAACAGTGTATGGGAAACAGGGATAACCAAGAGCAAGACACTGTTACAAATGTTTTGCTACATATTTGTTTATGATTTGCTGATCATCAAGAATCGCTCGTTCCTTTGCTCAGATGATGGTGAAACGATGAGCAGGTGATGCAGTCGGCATCACTTTCTAATCTCTTGCTACATTAAACTACAAGCCTTGCTCAGGGAATGAACTTGTCTACAGATGCAATACTAGAAAGTCAATAAATGTCTGACCACACCTTTAACGCTAACAGGCCATGATGTTTGTATGAGCTGCAATTAGCACGCGCATTTTCAAAATACAACACAAACAGGAGGTGAATAAATACACAGTGAAAAAACAGACTAGAATGCGCTACATGTATATTAAGTGCATGATTGTTCCAAAAGTGACAGGTTTTAATACTTCTTGAAAATGTATGGCAGAAAGGAGATTTAAAAAATTGGATGTTTGAACTAAATTGAGGGGAAGAAGAACAAGCGAAGGATGCTAGCAAGTGTGTGGACAGCAAAATGATTCTCTTGATTGTCATCTGGCAAAACACAGCATCCTCTGCTCTTGCTTCAGCACGTGCACACCGACACCCTTCCCCTTTCACGCCTCCTCTCCATCCCCCCACCATCTCACGTGCCGATAACATCGCAGGGACCAGTGCTATTGATGAAATGAGATAGTAAACAGTGTCAGGCACTGACGCCCACACAGGCCAGGAATATGAATGGACAAGCACGACGATGATTGCGCAATCGTATGGCGCAGGGGGGAGGGGGGGGGGGGTCTGAATGGCATGGAGTGAAGAGCTATTTGCTCACGTGCATAAAGTGACAGTGGGACGCTGCACACACACACAGGGGATATTCTCGTGCTGTGCTCTGGGTTTGGACAGAATGCTGAGACTGCTTCAGTGGTGTGCTGGGTTAATTGGGTGGCAAACAGAAAGTGTCTGAGGACAGGCGGTACACTTGTAGACCAGTGAATGTCTGCATATATCTTTTCATTGTTGCGTGTGACTTTGTTTGCTTCTATATCAGATATTATATAACATGCTATTGAGACGCTGTCTATGAACCGATATCTACTGCATACAGTTGGAGAAATAGACAACAGAGACACAGACAGACAGACAGACATAGACAGACAGACAGACAGACTACAACAGAGAGAACGACGAGAGTGAGAGAGTTCAACAGAGTTTTCAATCCGAAGGTTTCGCACATCAAAGGCAAGGGTTTGCATGAAAAATGGAATATATTCAATACGTTCAAAGACAAACCACTAAAACTGGAAGACATCATGAAGACAAAAACAGAACAAAAAAAGCACTACAAAAGAGAAGGTCACATCCAAGAAAATCAATGAAGAGAAAGAGCGATAGCAAAGGCAACATTCTCCTTCCTTTCATGGGAGCTGTATGTGATGAATAAGGGGAGGAGAAAAGCAAGACAGGAAAAGAAAAAAACAGCAATAACATACAGTTCAATCCTGAACCCTTCAGCGCTGTTCTCTCTAACGCCACCACATACTCCATTGTGTTACATGTTTCATGATAACGTGCAATATGAAAGTGCCAGGCGCTCTCCATGCCCGAATTACGGACGTGCAATAAGAGGACCCCGAAGGTACAGTCTGCTGTGGCTTCTGATTTGTATAGGGTCCAGAGCTGTTGGCTCATTTGCACGACATGAGAAGGAAACGCACTGATGTAGATGGTGTTGATGATTCATGACATGAGAAGGAAATGCACTGATGTAGATGGTATTGATGATTCATGCCATGAGAAGGAAACGCACTGATGTAGATGGTGTTGATGATTCATGACATGAGAACTGATGTAGATGGTGTTGATGATTCATGACATGAGAACTGATGGAAATGTGTTGATGATTCATGCCATGAGAAGATAATGCACTGATGTAGATGATGTTGATGATTCATGACATGAGAAGGAAATGCACTGATGTAGATGGTGTTGATGATTCCAGGCACTGCTTGGCTGCAGAATAAAACAGTGAAATAGTTCCAGGGGATCTGTGGCAAACCAGGACACGTTTGTCCAGGATACGACAACAATAAACGGATGAATGTCACTGCACTGCACTTTTACACACACACACACACACACACACACACACACACACACACACACACACACACACACACACACACACACACACACACACATATATATATATATATATATATATATATATATATATATATATATATATATATATAAGACCCTCTGTGTCTTTTGCTGTCTCTGTCTCTCTCTCTCTCTCTCTCTCTCTCTCTCTCTCTCTCTCTCTCTCTCTGTCTCTCTCTCTCTATATATACATACACGCATATATATATATATATATATATATACATATGTGCGTGCGCGCGCGCGCGCGCGCGCGCGTGTGTGTGTGTGTGTGTGTGTGTGTGTGTGTGTGTGTGTGTGTGTGTGTGTGTGTGTGTGTGTGTGTGTGTTGCCTCCATGTTCTCTGTGTATAGGGTACGAGTCACGGGCCATTGAATGTTAATCAACACATCCTTTCAGGGGTGGGTGGAGGGAAGATCCACCACAAACAGACAAAGAGAGAGGTGAAGAGTGGAAATTTGCTGTCCAGAGTCATCCACATTAAACAGTGGACCTGCCTTGACAGTCAAACACCTTTACCAAAGTACAATCTTCCGACAGGAAACTGGCAAACACCTGCAGACAGTCATTGAGGAAGAAAGAAAAGGATCTAAAAGACGGGCACACAGTGATAAATAAACAAAAAGGTAAAGAAACAACGAGAAAGAAAAAAGTGAATAAAATGTACCCCCCCCCCCTTCCCCCCCCCCCCCCCCCCCCCCCCCCCCCCCCCAATTGAAAAGCATTTCTTTCATTCAATTTGACTGTTTCCTAGTGCAATTTGTTTCTAAGGAGATTATGGAGCTAGGAATATCTAATACCACGTTCATTCCTTCCTCCTGCTGCCACTTCCACCACCCCCCCTGCCTCCCTCCATCCCCCCCCCCTCCATCCTGCAGCCTCTCCAGTGCTAAGTTTTTCTCCCTCCCCCCATCCCCCCCCCCCCCCCCCCCCCCCCCCCCCCCCCCCGGCATATTTTCCAGAGGTTGTAGTGATCAAGTACGTAATTAGCCTCCTTCGAGCCTGCACGTGTATCACTGCTGATCGTCATTTCGCGATGGAGGGAGATGCTCCAGTGTCTGGAATTTACATGCCCAGCTCTGGAGAGCATGGGTGGGCAGAAAGATGACCGCTCTGCAGCACTCTGCTGATAGTCTCAGACTGGCATGGCGTCAGCAGTGGTGTGCTCATTACAATGTCACGATAGAAAACATGTGCTGCACGCGCGCCCGCGCGCACACCGCACACACACACACACACACACACACACACACACACACACACACACACACACACACACACACACACACACACACACATCAGAACAATAACACTGTACTATTACATGTATAAGAAATGAGAGGACAATTCTGTCTGTACTCTTTCAAGCAAGCGTGAGAAATAACAAAAAAAGAAAAAAAAGGAAAAGGAAAAAAAACTGAATGGGTGTCACTTTTGTTTCATTGATAAGTATTAAGAGGTTATAATCTGAGTGGTAAATGTAGTAGGTGT
>JADBJO010000834.1:515759-518259 GCA_016801955.1 Conus betulinus
GTGCATCTTAAACATAACCAAGCTCAAAACGACATGCAGATTAGATCAGATGCCTGTGAGACACACACACACACACACACACACACACACACACACACACACACACACACACACACACACACGCACACACACACACGCACGCACGCACACGCACACGCACGCACACGCACGCACGCACACACACACACACACACACACACACACACACACACACACACACACACAGAGTTCTCACAGCACAACCACTACAATCTCTGTACCAATTCTTTAGGCACTGGAAGTCAGATAAGGTGCAAGGTCCTTTTCACGATTGCACAGTGAGGCTCTCTGATTGGCCGAGGTTACGATCGATGCTTGCTGATTGGCCCTCTCTGTCACACAGGGATGTGGACTGTGAATGATATTCCGTCTCCTTTCAGGAACTGGTTCGAACAGTTTCACTCATTGATAGCACAGTGACTAGGGCCGATAACGGCTTGAGGTTGCAGCCTAATTAATGTTCATACCTGCCAGGGGAAAGGTCAACCCAAAACATGCACAGTGGTATGTGGCGGGGGGGGGGAGAAGGTGGGGGGGGGGGAGAGATTACAATGGTTTCAGATGACATTCTCTCTCTCTCTCTCTCTCTCTCTCTCTCTCTCTCTCTCTCTCTCTCTCTCTCTCTCTCTCTTTAACCCCAAACAAAAGCGTTTGGTGGCCAGTCTGTAGACCTTGGCTTGTTTTAAGGGCATACAGCAACAGCACAAGTAAAGATCTCACCGCATACATTCCCCTAGATCACAATATCACCCCCCCCCCCCCCCCCCAAATTCTACCTCTCCATTTCTCCGTACACGCCTCACCCTTGTCCCTTCCTTTCCAGGGGAAAAAAAAAAGTAGCATTTGATGAGCAGGTTCCCCTTTGGGGATCCCCTAGAGTTCAGTGACACGAGCTGACTCACAGGGAAGACAGGGGGGGGGGGGGGGGGGGGGAGGGGGGAGGAAGGGGGAAGGGGGGGGAGGACGGAACGTGATGGAGGTTGTGGTGAGGCGTCAGCCCTGGAAAGTGGACTTGTGTTTTCAGTATGTGGTACCAACCATCACAGGCGACGGCACAGGAGGCAGTGTGTTCATACAGCCTTTGTCCCACCCTCCACACAGCACCACAACGCTCTGTCTAGACACTGGCAGGGGGGAAAAAAAAACATAGACTTTGTGCTCATAGCTAGCACTGGAGACACAAAGTCGACAACATCATCATAGCCTGGGGATAAAGTACGCCTACCGTCTCGACAGCCTTGACAGTGGGCACACTGGATCTGTTTTTGACCGACTAGTCAGTGGTGATAAGAAGAACGGAGAGATTTCAACAGTTGTGTGCTGAAGTGTATCTTTCTTTGTGTTGTCTTGCGTTGCGTTACTTTCTATTGCATCCCTCTGCACTTAAATAACGTTTTGCGTTGCTTTGTTTTGCATTTCTCTGCACTTGAATAACGTCTTGCATTGCACGCTGCTTTGTTTTGCATTCCTCTGCACTTCAATAACGTCTTGCCTTGCTTTGCATTGCGTTTCTCTCTGCACTTCAATAACGTCTTGAACTGCATTGCTTCGTACTGCATTTCTCTGCATGTGAATGACGTCTTGCATTCCTTTGCACTGCATTGCTCTGCACTTGAATGACGTCTTGCATTGCTTTGCATTTGCATTTCTCTGCACTTGAATGACGTCTTGCATTGCTTTGTATTGCATTTCTCTGCACTTAAATTCTTGCATTGCTTTGCATTGCATTTCTCTGCACTTGAATGGCGTCTTGCATTGCTTTGCATTGCATTTCTCTGCACTTAAATTCTTGCATTGCTTTGCATTGCATTTCTCTGCATTTGATTGACGTCTTGCATTGCTTTGTATTGCATTTCTCTGCACTTAAACTCTTGCATTGCTTTGCATTGCATTTCTCTGCACTTGAATGACGTCTTGTATTGCTTTGTATTGCGTTTCTCTGCACTTGAATGATGTCTTGCATTGCTTTGTATTGCATTTATTTTTACTGGAATAACGTCTTGCATTGCTTTGTATTGCGTTTCTCTGCACTTAAATAACGTCTTGCATTGCATTACTTTGTTTTGCATTTCTCTCTCTGCACTTGAATAACGTCTTGCATTGCTTTTTATTGCATTTCTTTGCACTTAAATAAAGTCTTTCTTATTGCATTGATTAATATTTCATTGATCTGCGTGTAAAATGCTGCCTTGTATTGCATTACTTCTATTGCATTAATCCGCATGTGAATGTCATCTTGCATGGCAATGATCTGCATTGCAATATTCTGCATGTAAATGTCTTGCATGACAATGCTCTGTACTGTAATACTCCGCATGTAAACGCGGTCTTGCATAGCAATGCTGTGCATTGCATTACTCTGCATGCAAATGCTGTCTTTTCATTGCATTGTTTTGTTTTTTGCATCATTCTGCCAGTAAATATCATATTGCATCGTACTGCTTTCTCTTGCATTATTACG
>JADBJO010000834.1:523259-528259 GCA_016801955.1 Conus betulinus
ATGCATGAGTGCGTACACGCAAGAGTGCGCGCGCGCGCATGTGTGTGTGTGGTGTGTGCGCCGCGCGCGCGCATGTGTGTGTATGCGTACGTACGTGCGTGCGTGCGCGTATGTATGCGAGCGTGTGTGTGTTTGTGGCATGTGCGAGAGTACATGCGTGCGTGTACGCTTAAGATCTAAGACAAGACCCTGCTTTCACTGTTCACTCATAAGACGCTACTTACTTCTGAATCTGTTCAGCTAAAACTGGCCTACCAGGAAGCTCTTTGTAACCGGAATGAAAGCAACACCAGGAAGCTGTCTATAACAGAATAAAGATACACCAGGAAGCTGTCTGTACTCAGAATGAAAGATACACCAGGAAGCTGTCTGTACCCAGAATGAAAGAAACACGGCTGGGACAGCGCTGTCACAGAACGTCATCAAAGGCATGGCAATGCCAACATTCCGTGAACAGAATCCAAGGAACAGCATTCCGTCGTAAGGAGCGGATGAAGCCAGCAAAAGAGGACGAGAGCTTACGCAGAGAAAGGGAAACTTACACAGAGAGAGCAGAGAGAGGCGAGAGGGAGCGAGAGAGAGAGAGAGAGAGAGAGAGAGAGAGGGTGATTTACGCATTTAATTAGGGCTCAAGTGAAGGGAAGGAGCGGGGGACGAGAGAACGAGGAAAATGAAAGACACACGTGCAAAACAAAGAACAGACACAGACAGGCAGAGACAGACAGACAGGCAGAGACTGACAGACAGACAGAGACAGACAGACAGGCAGAGACTGACAGACAGGCAGAGACTGACAGACAGACAGAGACAGGCAGAGACTGACAGACAGGCAGAGACTGACAGACAGACAGAGACTGACAGACAGGCAGAGACAGACAGGCAGGCAGAGACAGACAGGCAGGCAGAGACAGACAGACAGGCAGAGACAGACAGACAGGCAGAGACTGACAGACAGGCAGAGACAGACAGACAGGCAGAGACTGACAGACAGGCAGAGACAGACACAGACAGGCAGAGACTGACAGACAGGCAGAGACAGACAGGCAGAGACAGACAGACAGGCAGAGACTGACAGACAGGCAGAGACAGACACAGACAGGCAGAGACTGACAGACAGGCAGAGACAGACACAGGCAGGCAGAGACAGACAGTCGGAGGAAGAAAATGTGACAGGCAAAGAGCACGCACGCGCGCACACACACACACACAGAGAGACAGACAGGCAGAGAGACAGAGACAAGAGAGACACAGAGACAGACAGACAGACAGAGGAGAGAGGAGAGAGAGAGAGAGAGAGACGGAGAGAGAGAGAGAGAGAGAGAGAGAGAGAGAGAGAGAGATCCGATGTTCCTCCCCCATGATATCCAAGCGTTTTGTAGTCACGGACACATAACTCGGGAGATCCCAGACTGTTCCAGAGACCAGTGACTGACAGACAGTGAAGGGACAATAGATGACCAGTGACAGACAGACAGTGAAGGGACAATAGATGACCAGTGACTGACAGACAGTGAAGGGACAATAGATGACCAGTGACAGACAGACAGTGAAGGGACAATAGATGACCAGTGACTGACAGACAGTGAAGGGACAATAGATGACCAGTGACTGACAGACAGTGAAGGGACAATAGATGACCAGTGACTGACAGACAGTGAAGGGACAACAGATGACCAGTGACTGACAGACAGTGAAGGGACAATAGATGAACCAGTGACTGACAGACAGTGAAGGGACAATAGATGACCAGTGACAGACAGACAGTGAAGGGACAACAGATGACCAGTGACAGACTGATAGTGAAGGGACAATAGATGACCAGTGAGTGAAGGGACAATAGATGACCAGTGACAGACAGACAGTGAAGGGACAATAGATGACCAGTGACAGACAGACAGTGAAGGGACAATAGATGACCAGTGACTGACAGACAGTGAAGGGACAATAGATGACCAGTGACAGACTGATAGTGAAGGGACAATAGATGACCAGTGACTGATAGTGAAGGGACAATAGATGACCAGTGGCTGACAGACAGTGAAGGGACAATAGATGACCAGTGACTGACAGACAGTGAAGGGACAATAGATGACCAGTGGCTGACAGACAGTGAAGGAAACGATAGATGACCAGTGGCTGACAGACAGTGAAGGGACAATAGATGACCAGTGGCTGATAGACAGTGAAGAAACGATAGATGACCAGTGGCTGATAGACAGTGAAGAAAACGATAGATGACCAGTGGCTGATAGACAGTGAAGAAACGATAGATGACCAGTGGCTGATAGACAGTGAAGAAACGATAGATGACCAGTGGCTGATAGACAGTGAAGAAACGATAGATGACCAGTGGCTGATAGACAGTGAAGGGACAATAGATGACCAGTGACTGAGAGTGAAGGGACAATAGATGACCAGTGGCTGATAGACAGTTAAGCAACAATAGATGACCAGTGACTGATAGACAGTGAAGCGACAACAGATGGTGAAAGCGGAATCGGTTTGTTGGCAGTCACTGTGTGAGGTCAACCATCTGCATGACGGAGGGAGCGGCAAACGCCATCAGCTACAGTAACCCCCTCGTTCCAGCCTCCACGGATAACCAGGCGCCACTATCGAGCAGCGAAAACACAAACAGATGCCAGTCTGCTACACCCGTGCCACACTGGACCAGAAAGGACGTCCTTGCTGCTGACGAACGCTTGTCCGTCCGGCTTAACAGGCTCCAGCTAGGAAACTTCCTAACATATCTATCCCCTACACAGATCTAAAACCGAAAGTTAATGATCATGTCAGAGACCTCTGGCAGGAGGACTGAAATACACAGACGGATAACAAACTTTTTCAGTTCCGTCCAAACCTAAAAGAATTCCTCACATCTACCTCTGGTGGTCGCGAAGAAGAAACGGTTTTATGCCGGCTGCACGCGCTGACCATTCGTTTTTAAACTCATTCCTACCTTTTAAAGAGTGAAGAAGCTCCGTGGTGCACTCCATGTCATGTACCATTCACAATGAAACATTCTTTTAGAGTGTTGGGACTTGCATGATAGACAAATATTTTACAGCAGACCCCATGAAAACCTTGTTCAGAGATGTTCCCACCTGATGCGATCTTTGAACTTCTGAAGAGAGATTAACATTTTCATCTGATATCTGAGATTTAAGAGTAGAAAGATTTTTAACAAAATTTCGGGTGCGTTTTTAGAAGGTGTATTTTAAAGGGTTGTGTGAATGAATGACTTGTGAGTTGACTTCAACGCGGTGACAGCCCTGATGTGACTGTGAATGAATGACTTGTGAGTTTGACTTCAACGCAGGGACAGCCCTGATGTGATGTGAATGAATGACTTGTGAGTTGACTTCAACGCGGTGACAGCCTGATGTGATTGTGTGATGAATGACTTGTGAGTTGACTTCAACGCGGTGACAGCCCTGATGTGACTGTGAATGAATGACTTGTGAGTTGACTTCAACGCGGTGACAGCCCTGATGTGGCCCTTTGGGGTGAGCTGGGCATTAAGCAGCTTGACCTTACCTGACCTTTCACAGGGCACACGCCGCAATTAGGATTTTGCACTAAAACATTATGTAATCCATGTCAGCCTTTTAAAGCCTACCGTAGATTTGAATCAGTATTTAATGTTGAACTGATAATTCATCAAAAGAAAATCTCGCTCCAATTATTTCCCGTGTTGGGGGGGGGGGGGGGGGGGGGGGGATGGGGGGGGATGTCACTGACGAAATCATAAACGATCTTCAAATACATGACCTTCCCTTTAGCTGACACACATTTCAGGCCTTTGCACTCACCCGTGACCCTATCTTTCTTTGCCGCCACCAAACGGGCCCAAATAGTCCCATTCCTTTGATTTTTAATCTTGCTCTTTCAACACCAGTTTCCCCTCCACGTGAATAATTCATGGGCCCCACCTCCTCTCCTCGTTCTCCCCTCCCTATCATCTCTCCTCTCTCCCTTCTCTCTCTCTCTCATCTCTCCCCTCCTCCCTCTCCTCCGCATCTCGACCGGCTCCCTGCACCTTCCCCCCCTCTCCCCCTCCTCTCTCCTCGCCTCTCCTACGATCTCCCTCCGCTCCCCTCTCCTCCTCCCACTCTCTCCCACCCTCTCTCCTCCTCTCTCCCCTCTCTCTCCCACCCTCCTCTCATCCTCCCTCCGCTCTCTCTCTCTCCCCCTCCTCTTTCTCACTCCTCTCCACCTCGATTCCTCCTCTCCTCTTCCCTCCTCCAACCCATCTCACCGGTCTCTCCCGTCTCTCCGCCAGCGTCCCACTCTCATCTCCTCTCCTCTCTCCTCTTCCTCTCTCTCTCTCTTTTTCCTCTCTTTTTCCGTGTATGTGTGTGTGTGTGTGTGTTTGTGTGTATGTGTGCATGCGTGTGCTGCGTGGGGTGTGTGTGGTGTTGGTGTGTGGACAATAGATGACCAGTGACTGAGCTGAAGGGACAATAGAGACAGTGGCTGAAGACAACACAATAGATGACCAGTGACTGATAGACAGTGAAGCGACAACAGATGGTGAAAGCGGAATCAATTTGTTGGCAGTCACTGTGTGAGGTCAGCCATCTCCATGACGGACGGAGCGGCAAACGCCATCAGCTACTGTCACCCCCTCGTTCCAGCCTCCACGGATAACCAGGCGCCACCATCAAGCAGCGAAACACAAACAGATACCAGTCTGCTACACCCGTGCCACACTGGATCAGAAAGGACGTCCTTACTGCTGACGTAGGCCTGTCTGCCGCCTTAAAAGGCTCCAACAAGGAAACTTTCTAACATACCTATCCCCTACACAGATCTAAAACCGAAAGTTAATGATTATGTCAGAGACCTCTAGCAGGAGGATTGGAATAGACAGACGGATAACAAACTTTTCCAGTTCCGTCCAAATCTAAAAGAGTTCCTCACATCTACCTCTGGTGGTCCCGAAGAAGAAACGGTTCTATGCCGGCTGTACGCTGGCCATTCGTTTTAAACTCATTCAT
>JADBJO010000834.1:538259-540759 GCA_016801955.1 Conus betulinus
GGAAAGTGCTAACTTGACTCCCTCTGCCTTTTCGGTTCTAAGCAAAATGCTATCCCAGAAAAAGGCTGGTGTGCGATACCATAGTATGTTTGATGTATATATAAAACAAAGCATCAACATCAGCTCGTTATTGATGAAGCACCTCCACAGTAAAAATCACTTGTAACTGGCGAAAAAATTGTTATTGTATGAAGTAAAGATATGACGATACAATTATACATCAGTGAATGCTAAAATCACTCTGTACCTGAAAGTGCAATCACTTGCCATCAGGGATAACTCGCTACACACGTCACTTGCCTGACAAGCAATTTTTCATGAAGACTCACTAAATCAGCACCTTGTTAGACGATAACTGGCAAGTAGAGAAGACTCGATCAATCGAATGACACTTGTAATGGATCATTACCATGCAATAACTTTAGACCAGCGAAGACTTTGATGTCAGTGTCGTTCAGCGAAATAACTTGACATCAGCGTGGACTCTCTAAAGCAGTACCTTACCGTATCATCAACATTCGACTACACCCAGTGAAGACTCACTAAATCAATGAATTCTTATCAAACCAGGGCTCTATCCTACGATCATTTGCAAATTTATCCGATGATGAGTCACTAAATCAGTACGTTACTGTACAACACAATACAGTTCGCTACAATACAGCCGCATAGAAGGACCACTAAACAAGGTCATTAAAATACAATCGTAGTAAAGGATCACTAAATCAGTACGATACAGAACAACTTTAGAGAAGGTGCAATTAATCAGTTCATTACACTGACGCCTCGGAGCAGAATCTCTAAATCAGTTCTTACAATACAACCTAGGAGAAGAATCAATAAATCAGTTCATTACAATCCAGCCTAGGAGAAGAATCTCTCAATCAGCTCGTTACAATACAACCTAGGAGAAAAATCAATAAATCACCTCATTACAATACAACCTAGGAGAAGAATCAATAAATCAGTTCATTACTATCCAACCGAGGGAGTAGAACCTTTAAATCAGCTCAGTACTATAAAACCCTGGAGAAGAATCAATAAATTACCACATTACAATACAACCTAGGAGAAGAATCAATAAATCACCTCATTACAAGACAAGCGAGGAGTAGAATCCTTAAATCAGCTCATTGCTATAAAACACTGGAGAAGAGTCAATAAATCACCTCATTACAATACAACCTAGGAGAAGAATCTCCAATAAATCACCTCATTACAAGACAAGCGAGGAGTAGAATCCTTAAATCAGCTCATTACTAAAAACCCTGGAGAAGAATCAATAAATCAGTTCATTACACTGACGCCTTGGAGCCGAATCTCTCGGAGAAGAATCTCTAAATCAGTTCATCACAATACAACTTAGGAGAAGCATCTATAAATCAGCTCATAACAATAAAATCCTTTGAGCAGATTCTCTAAATCAGTCCATTCGAATACAGTCCGAGAGAAGAATTACAGTAGAATCTTAGGAAATGATCAGTAAATCAGTTCATTACAATACAGTCCTAGAGAAGGGTCACTAAATCAGTTGTTCGGCATTAGAGAAAAGTCACAAAATCAGTTAATTTCAATACAACCTGAAAGAAAGCTCATTTCAAGACAACCTTAGAGAAGTACCACTAAATCAGTTGTTGTTCCATTTTACAGAAGGACCACTAAATCAGTTGTTCCATTGTACAGAAGGACCACTAAATCAGTTGTTCCATTTTACAGAAGGACCACTAAATCAGTTGTTCCATTTTACAGAAGGACCACTAAATCTGTTGTTCCATTTTACAGAAGGACCACTAAATCAGTTGTTCCATTTTACAGAAGGACCACTAAATCAGTTTGTTCCATTTTACAGAAGGACCACTAAATCAGTTGTTCCATTTTACAGAAGGACCACTAAATCAGTTCATTACAACACAACTTTGAAGACGGCCATTACGTCTGCTGTTTAGTCTCAGAGAAAGACCACTAAATCAGTTCATTACTATACCTACCTGCTGAAGGATACTACTACACCAGTGTCCTATAGTACATAGCACAGCCTTGGCTATACCAGTGTCCTATAGTACATAGCACAGCCTTGGCTACACCAGTGTCCTATAGTACATAGCACAGCCTTGGCTACACCAGTGTCCTATAGTACATAGCCTTGGTTATACCAGTGTCCTATAGTACACAGCCTTGACTACACCAGTGTCCTATAGTACATAGCATAGCCTTGGCTACACCAATGTCCTATAGTACATAGCACAGCCTTGGCTATACCAGTGTCCTATAGTACATAGCCTTGGCTACACCAGTGTCCTACAGTACATAGCACAGCCTTGGCTACACCAGTGTCCTATAGTACATAGCACAGCCTTGGCTACACCAGCGTCCTATAGAACATAGCACAGCCTTGGCTACACCAATGTTCTATAGTACACAGCCTTGGCTACACCTGTGTCCTATAGTAGCCTTGGCTACACCTGTGTCCTATAGTACATAGCACAGTCTTGGAGGAGTA
>JADBJO010000834.1:545759-549209 GCA_016801955.1 Conus betulinus
CAAGCAAACAAACAAAACTACAGAGAGAGGTCAGAGGAGGGAGGGGAGAAGGGTGGGTAGGTGGAGGAGAAGAGCGATAGTAGACAGAGTGGGAGTGGGGGATGAGCGATTTAACGGAGTAGCATGTTTAGACGATATATTCAAAGAATGATTTACAGAATACTTTGCGAATGGACGCTAATGATTTTAATCATATAATCAAATTATTGAGACATAAAACATTCAAGTAAAAGTTCCTTAAAAAGTTGTGAAGTATTCGTATTTTGTAGACGAGGTGGAAGTGAGTTTCAGATATATGGTCCAAAGTAAGCTTGACTTGTTTTGTATTGATCAATGCCTGGGTAGGGAAGAAGGAATTTCTTCGAGCCAGATGAGCTATTCAATCTTTAAATAAAAAGGGCATTAATATAACATGGCATAGTATCTGTCGAGATTGTAAACATAAATGATGCCTTGTTGAATTCCAGTTGCTTACTCAGAGGAAGTATGTTCAACAATTTTATTTTTCATCTGTTGTTAGAGGTACGGCTGGACGGAGTAGCTTTTGCTACATGTCTATGGAGAGAATTCAGCTTTTTTTGTAGACATCACTGCTCTTGTCCCACACTGTTGAAGCGTAATTGATACGTGACATTATGTGGGGCACTGAAGAAAAGTTTAGGCACAGTACTGTTGACGTAGCGCTTTAATTGAGACAAACGGGAAAAAGTTGTTTTTTTTTTCAACTACCTTGCATTCGTTACTGAGATGAGACTGCCACTTCTATTCTTTATCTATCGTTACTCCTAAAAACACAATGCTCATATACCTGTTGATAGGAGTGCCATTCAACTGAAGTTTTAGCAAATAGGAGTCAGCTGGTGCTTTTGGCGGGTAGCTTTAATCATAGATTTGGTTTTGGCTGGGTCTATGACCACTGAGTTTGAATGACACCGATTTGACACGTCATTTAGACATTCCTGAAGAGATGTTTCTCTTGTCTGTAGATCACTACCATTTGCTTGGAGTGACTAGTCATCAGCAAATAAATCTGTCGTAATTTTTTCATCTGATATGGACGATGGTAGATCTTTGATGAAGATGCAGAATAGAAAGGGACCTAGTACTGAGCCTTGTGGGAATCCATGTCTGACAAAGTCTGAAGCGGAGATTTTACCACTAGGTACCACATGCTGAGTCCTATCGTTCAAGAATGACTGGAATGATGAGACTGTCGAGGAATGGTTAAAGTAGACAGATAGTTTCTTTAAAAGAATGGAATGATCAACAAGATCAAACGCCTTTTTGAAGTCAAGAAAGACACCTGTCGTTTGTGATTGGTTCTTGTTTAAAAGCCATCAGTTACACAATTCGTGATAATGCTGTGTAGCAGGAGTGATTATATCGGAATCCAGACTGCAGTGAGTGAAATAGTTTGTTTCTCTCCATGAACTGAAATACGTGTGCATGTGTATTTGTCTTTCGATAGTGATTGATAGTAGTTGATAGTAAGGATATAGGTCTGAGATTATTTGGATGCGACGAATCATTTGATTTTGGAAGGGGGATCACTTTGGTATTTTTGAACGCTTGAAGGAAGACGTTAGCGTCGGTGGATGGATGAAATATGTATGTAAGAGACTCAACAATGTAAGGTAGAATGAGTTTGAGAAGAAACGCGGGTATGTTATCAGGACGCATGGGTTTCTTATTCTTTAACTGCACTTTGTGCATTCCTTCTCATGTACAGCAAGAGGGGGAATCCTGAGTGAGTTACTGGATCCAAGCCTTTCTTTGCAAAATGATATAAGGGAAGTCGGACATGTCCATTTATTAGATACCATACCCATAGAGAGAGAGAGGGTGGGGGAGAGAGAGGGAGATTGAAGAGAGAGAAAGAGAGAGAGAGACAGACAGACAGACAGACAGACAGACAGACAGAGACAAGAGAGAGAGAGAAAACAAGCTCCTATGTAAATGAAACACAGAAGTTAGGCGGGGTCGGATCAGAAGGGGGAAGCCGTCAAAGGGAATCACACTGTCCAGGGTCCTCTCTCTCCGGGTGCACACGCCAGTGCCCTGACTGCAGCAGTCTCCCACCCACCTCTGCTCTCCAGCTTTGTCTTGGGGAGAGACAGGGGGGGGGGGGGTGGGGAGAGGAAGGAAAGCGGGGATGGGTGGGTGGGAAGGACGTGACTTATTCTCCTTTCTGCGTTACTCTTCTGTCGCAGTCCATTCTGTGTGACTATCTATGTGTCTTTCTGACTTGTATGTAAGTGTGTCTCTCACCCCCCCCCCCCCCCTCCCCCCACCCCTCACCACTCTCTCTCTCTCTCTCTCTCTCTCTCTCTCTCTCTCTCTCTCTCTCTCTCTCAATTCAAACCAGACAAGTGCTATGTACGACGTATACGTTAGTTAGATGGGGAGAAAGAAGAAGGGTACCTACGTAACTCTACATCGATTCCACCAGAACGACAAGACTGTAAAAACTGATGACAAAAAGATTTTTTTTTTAAGACAAGCGAGGTTCTAAGTGCAAGTTAACCCACGATGCCAAACAAGTAGACCCACAGTAAACAAACAAGTAACCCCACAGTAAACAAACAAGTAACCCCACAGTAACAAACAAGTAACCCCACAGTAAACAAACAAGTAGCATCAAATTCAGGCATGTCTGGTACACCAAAGAAAAGAAAGACAGAAAATGCGCTGCGATGGCTTCCAGACTGCGTCCTCCCGGCCTTCAAGTCTGTGTAATCCCGGCCTTCAAGTCTGTGTAATCCCGGCCTTCAAGTCTGTGTAATCCCGGACTTCAAGTCTGTGTAATCCCGGCCTTCAAGTCTGTGTAATCCCGGCCTTCAAGTTTGTGTAATCCGGACTTCACGTTTGTGTAATCCGGCCTTCAAGTCTGTGTAATCCCGGACTTCAAGTCTGTGTAATCCCGGCCTTCAAGTCTGTGGTAATCCCGGCCTTCAAGTTTGTGTAATCCCGGCCTTCAAGTCTGTGTAATCCCGGACTTCAAGTCTGTGTAATCCCGGCCTTCAAGTTTGTGTAATCCCGGCCTTCAAGTTTGTGTAATCCCGGCCTTCACGTTTGTGTAATCCCGGCCTTCAAGTCTGTGTAATCCCGGACTTCAAGTTGTGTAATCCCGGACTTCAAGTGTGTGTCCCGGCCTTCAAGTTGTGTAATCCCGGACTTCAAGCCTTCAAGTGTAATCCCGGACTTCAAGTTTGTGTAATCCCGGCCTTCAAGTTGTGTAATCCCGGTTTGTGTAATCCGGCTGGCCTTCAAGTGTGTGTAATCCCTGGCCTTCAAGTTTCAAGTCTGTGTAATCACGGCCTTCACGTTTGTGTAATCCCGGCCTTGTGTGTAAGTTTGTGTAATCCCGGCCTTCAAGTCTGTGTAATCCCGGCCTTCAAGTTGTGTAATCCCGGCCTTCACGTTTGTGTAATCCCGGCCTTCATGTTTGTG
>JADBJO010000835.1:0-25000 GCA_016801955.1 Conus betulinus
GAGCAGATGCGGCAGCAGTGGCAGCAGCAAGCACGCGAGAATGTTGCAGCGTTCTGGTCCAGCTCCGTCCGCAGGCCTCGTGTTTGTCTGAAGAAAAAAAAAAGAAGAAAAAAAAATGTGTCTGAGAGTCATGGGATTTCTGTTCACGAAACATACGTGCTGGTGCATTGCTTACAAAAAACACACGGCAGCCACTTAACGCGCACCGCGCGCGCAGCACACACACACACACCACACACACAACACCACACACACACACACCGCGCGCCCGCGCACGCGCTCAGCGCACAAACAAGTTTTTAATTTTTTCTTTTTTAAAACCTACTTTAGGACATGGTGATAAGAGTTCTGTAAACACTTCACCAACATGACTGGTGTAGCGTATATGGACTAGTCCGCACGCAGATGAAACTTGAAACTGAACTGATGAACCAACATCACGTGAAATAAAAAAAGGTAAGGTCAGGGGAAATACACTATTTGTCAACCAGAAACTATAACTGGCTATCAAAACTGTAATTAGCAAACAAGTAGACCAGAAATATATTAGGTGTAATGCTACTAAAATGAATAAATGTCGCTAATATTAGTTTTATGAATATTCTGCTGGCTGACTAGAAACTGCAAAAGATTACACATGATCTGGGGGTTCACATGCCTCTTGGGTACATAATTCGAAGATCTGAGTATTTCAGACACTCCAGAATAAAATGGAAATTATCTCCAAAATCACCAGTTTGCAATTTTGTTTAAACGTTTCTCACAGGGTCGTTCTATTTTCTTGTATCTAACTCAATTTAAAATTTCTCAACACAACTACATCGAAACATGAATCAGAGAGAAAATGAACATATCTGATAACTCCATAATGTACCGTTCTTGCCCATAGCATTTTTTAACATTTCAATACAAAGACATAATTACTTCGATCAAACTCAGTATCCCACTCGATCTTATAACTATTTTGAAGAGTAAATGTCACGTCTACAAAGCATAGTTTGAGAAGAGAGTAGTTGTGACTCGTACATACACTCAAAACCAGTATTACTTAAAACATTACAAATTCAAAGAAAAATAATTGTTGTTCCGCCGGACAAAAGGGACAAAACAATTACGAGACAAATATGACGCGTTTTTGACCTCTTTGGTCCATTTCAGACAATGACAAACAACAGTCAAGTCAACGAAAACGAAGAAACGAGTAAGCTTAATCGCTTATCTTCTCTGATTGGGCAAAAACTGGGTGTGTGAAATAATTTCCCGCCCAATTTGAGAAGATAGGAGAAGATAATCTGTTGTAAATACTGTCTGAATCTTTTTTTTTTTTTTAACTTAAAACTTAAGTACTTAAACTTTCGTAACCCTAGATGTCACAATCATAAAACAGGAAGTACTGTTGTTTTTACATGATTCAGCTAGACCTTGATGCTGAGACAGCCTGAATCAAAAGCAAAATTGCCTTCTGTGCTTGCTTTCGCATTTTTACTTTCCTTTGTTGACAGTTTTGTTTTTAGAAAGCCCAGGCACAAGCTATTTAATAGAACTATACTTCTCTGAATCATTAATCAACGATGAAAACAGAAGAGAGACCAATTCTGTTCTCGCACTCCTCTGTATTTCTCTCTGTTTCTGTCTCTCCCCCACCCACCTTTCTCTCTCTCTGTCTGTACCTATAACACAGAAACACACACGCATACACACACACAGAAAAAAAAAAACCACACACCACACATGCGTGTACACGCACACGCGCGCGCACCCCCCCCCCCACCACACACACACACACACAACACACACACACACACACTCCCCTCTCTCTCTCTCCTTCACCCACACACACACACACACACACACACACACACACCACACACACCACACACACCACACACACACACAGCACACACACACACACACTCTCTCTCTCTTCTCTCTCTCTCTCTCTCTCTCTCACACACACACACACACACACACACACACACACACACACACACACACACCTCAGTCTGTGTGGTGTTGGTTGGTGGCACAGCGCTGGAGACAGGTGAAGTCAGGCTAGCTGCTCATGGACAGAGGAACAAAAGACACACAGCGTTACTTCGGTAACTTTCGGCCATGGGGACCAAAAAATATGTCCCCCTCTCCCCCCCCCCCCCCCCCCCCCCCCCCCCCCCCCCCCCCCCCCAGTAAACTGCAAAGACAAAGGTTAACCCCTTTCTGCAACCGGATTTCCTTTCATCCAGCATCCTCATGACAGGTGTATGCCGCAGGAGGAAGTTAAGAAAACTGGAACCATCCCCCCCCCCCCCCCCCCCCCCCCCCCCCCGCTATATATATATATATACATATATATATATATATATATCTATATATATGGGCGGGATGGGAGGTCCATTGATTAACCTGATGAAAGCAGTGATAAGCCGAAATATCGGTACAAAATCAATACACTTGTGTCTCTTTTAAATCTTTGAACACACACACACACACACACAAACACACACACACACATACACACACACACACACACACACACACATATGTATATATCTATATATATATTTGTATATGTATGTATATACAGATAGACAGTAGACACGCAGATAGATGGATAGATGAATAGACCGTTACAAACAAACAAACATACATTCACACATACTTTTATATACACGGAAGCTACTGACGTTATAAAAGGCGAAGGTTGAACAGATTCTTTCCGTGATATCTTCAATGGCGAAAAGTCAAATAGGAGATCTCTTTGAATTATGCTGTGCCATTATCATTCTGATCATGTTTCAAAAAAATAGTAACGTCATTCTGACTGGTCCACAGAAACCGCTGCCATACCCACTCTCTCCTGCCTGGATAAAACTACAGCCACTCTCTTTAACCCTTTCCTTCCTGACACAGCGACTAGTATGTCATCTTCTGAGCCTGGTGTGCTTTCACTGTTAGTTGCAAGGTCGAGGCTGCTTTGCTCCAACTGCCACAACTCCGCACCAGCAAACAAAAAGGCGGACTCGGTTGATAAATGCCACCTTTCTACGACATATTTGATTTTTATTGTAGTTCAGTGATCCAGTAACACACGGTTCACTTGTATATAGAGGTCAAACAGAATCCTTAATGTCTTGATCTGTACTTCTTATTCCCACATGTTGTATTGTTACAATTGAGATAGATTGCAAAGAAACGTGACTGTCGAGCATATGTTCTGCACTGTGTAACGTATATGGCGTTTCCAATGATACTTTTATTAGAGTTATTCGCCAAGATCGCCCAGTATGATTTTACCTCGGGCTTACCTCAGTCTAACAACAGTACCTAGGCTCTTGGAGTTGGATGACTGAAAATTACCCCCCCCCCCCCTACACACACACACACACACACACACACACACACACACACACAACACACACAACACACACACACACACACACACACACACACACACACACACACACACACACACACACACACACACACACACACACACAGATTCACGCAAAATCATTCACAGTTTGCTATGTAAAGCAGCACACAATACAAAAAAAAAGAAACAGCCTCCAAACATTTCCCTGTACTTATGAACTATGCACGTTGTAAGGGTCGGCCGTGCTTGATCTGAACCTAAACTGACGTACCACCTTTAGATGGGTGCAAGTTGTTCAATTTTGTGAGCAGAGAAACCAGCAAACCCGCAAATGCAGATAGAATATGATGTATTTGGGAGCTAGCAATGAAAATGCTGGGATTTTAAAAGGCTGGTGCTTTCTCTTCTTTCCACTAAACAAAAACTGGGAATCTGACTATACTGTCCATTATATTGGAGCATCACTGCAGCGGTGTTTTCCTCTTCTGTTCATGACAGTACCACCAAATATATTTAGTACACACTGCGCTTTCTGTCTGTCCATATGTTTGTCTGTATAGCTGCCTCTTGCCCCTCAAACAAATCCAGTTTTTATCTAATCATCTCCAGACTGGACAAAGCGACTGTTAAGCATACTGATTCCAACAGACAGAATAACTTTCGTCTTGGGCAGTCCTATGAGACGCCTTTTAAGTGACGATACGGCGAAGCTGAGCATTTCAAGATTTGGAGCAGCTCTAGGGGAAAGAGGAGGTGGGCGCGAGAATGGGAGAGGCGGAGGAACAGGGGTGGGAAGAGGAGGACGGGAGGAGGGGATAAACAGGGGGTTGGTGGGGGTATGACCAGGGACGAACAGCCAGATGGTCTCTGAGTGCAGCCTCAGGTCCCAGTTTCACTGGCCCGTTAGTGCTACACTGGCCACGGATGGGATTTAACAGGTCAGAACAAAACAATGAAGATATAAGGCAAAGTTTCTAACTTTAATTGTCTTCTGTTTTTGCCTGTGGTTGTTTGTGTTCATCTTCATATTTATTTTTCTGTGGAAAAAAAAAATGAAACGCGCGAGCATGTGATGATTATGTCACCTGTAAGGCTCGATTAGACTGGATCAGACTACACTTTCACTGCCCCCTAGCAATACCCTAGCAAACTATCCCAAACTTCAGCTGCATCCATATCGCATGTATTGTATTGCATCGCAGTGAATGGTATTGCATCATATTATATCGCCTTTACACTGTATCGTATTGTCTTACCTTACACTGTATTGTTGCATCGTATTGTCTTTTATTGCACTGATGTTTTGTGTTGCTTTGCATGTATCACGTCACTCGCACCGTATCATATTGTATTGTCTTGCCTCGTTAAGTATTGCCTCACCCTGTATTGTGTGGAATTGTATTGCATCACATTTTTGTATGGCATCTTATCATATTCCACTGAATTGTATCGTCTTGCATTGAATAGTATTGGGTCCTATTGTACTGTATTATATATCGTATCATACTGCATCGCTTTGTATTGTGTTGCATTGTATTGCGTTGTATTGTATTACATGGTGATGCATTGTATTGTACTGTACTGTACTGTATTGTACTGTACTGTATGTACTGTTTTGTGCTACATTGACTTGTCTTGTATTGTATTACGTGGCTTCATCGTCACAACAGAATTTTCAGAGTAAAACTGAGGCTGTCCTTTAAGGGAAAGAACGCGTCGCCAAAGTTCGGTGTTGTTTTTGCCCTTTTTTAAAAAAAAAAATCTTTTCTGTACCAATTTTGCACATGCAAGTGTTTCTGTTTAGCTACCAAAGTGAATGTTTCCTGTAGAGTTTGGCCAAGGACGACAAGGTCTGTGGTAATTCCTTGACGCTGGGTCATTGTCTCGATTGGTGGGCTAGCACTCAGATTGTCTCTAAACGTTTCGTGAATAGGGAAAAGTTAAAGAAACTGCCCGGTGGTGGAATCAAACCTCAGACACAGAATTCTCTCATTGCCTAGGTGTGTGTGTGTGTGTGTGTGTGTGTGTGTGTGTGTGTGTGTGTGTGTGTGTGTGTGGTGTGTGTGTGTGCTGTATCTGCTGGGTTATCTTCCCTACACATGATTATTTGCAGTGTAAAGGTTAATCCAGCAATGCTTTACCCAAATCTTCACTTATTAATCTAACAGTAATGTAAACCTTTCACTTTTTACTCCACCGACAACCAAAAACTCATCAGAACGTTGGGTTATAATGATGCAGTTTTAATTACAATGTTTCAAGCATTCTGCGTCCCCGACCGCATTGTGGTCTGTGCATTCGGGCTGTCATGAACTCCCCCCACTATGATTTTATGTCCCACAGCTCCTGTATCATGTTTGGTCGTCTCTTGGGTTTAACATGCCACTCACCTGTCGTTGAAGATGATAGAGGCGATGTCACGGTGCTTGCTGTCGACATGCTGGGGGTGGGTTGATGGTGATGTCGTGATGGTGGTAGGCGTTGACGTCGTGATTGCAGATGTTGACGCGGTTGCGGCTGTTGTGGTGGGGGATAATCATTGTCGTCGTTGTCGAGGTAGATGGCGACGTGGTAGCAGTAGATTGTGAGACGACATCTGAGTAGAGCTCTGGGTAGACCTCGACTTTTACCTTGACCACCGTGGCCCTGTAATGCTCGTGAAAATAATCAGAGGGTCACAATGATGAAAAAAAAACCTGTCTATAAGTACTTATTCTCTGTCACAAAATCAGTGGATTACCATGGAGATCGATTTCAAACTTCAGCAAAACAGCATTCAAAGCACTCCACCTGAAATGGCCCGCGCCAGACCTGGCAACTTACGAAGCGTCTGCATGAATTTAGCGGCGTGCTAAGCCACCCAAGCGATCAGAAACCTACCACAACATCGACAGTAGACTATAGAAAAGATTAGAATGGTGGTCGGTGAGGCATTCTGTGCAGTTGCTTCCCATCTGATTTCTCAGAACATGGTGTTTGATTTTGCTGACGCTGATTCGACTGTAAGATTGATCAGACTGTTTACGAGTTCAAAACGATGAAAAACTGTGATTTAAAGATATATGAGGTCAACCGTAACACTTTCGAGTGTAACTGGGTAAAGCAGTGGAAAGAACAGTTTTTTTTTGTTTGTTTGTTTGTTTTTTTCGAGTGTGCACAACACCGCGAACTGACTTCCGCTCAGCTAAGCGACAGGCCGTTAATCTCTCTCTGGTGCACATGCTGCACGTGCTGCACGTGCTTCTCATTGCAGCTTTAAACGGATGGGAGAAACGAGAGACGAGCACAGCGTGACATGTTGATATATTGTGTGGTGGTGTGTGTTTTTCAACTGATTACTTCAACGGCTTATTTTGTCTAGCTGTTCTATAAGTAATGGAATGCACATTTATCATGGAGGTAGTGCAGAAAGAAAAGAAAAACATGAAAAGAGAAAAGGTACAAATAACGCTAAAATCAAGTCATCTCAAAAACAATTCCGTAATATCACTGATCATGTGAAGTACTGCTGATAAAACATTTTCCTGTTAAAGCTAAAGATAAGGAAAAAAGTAACAAGAGGAAATCCTCATCCACGTCTTCGGCCAGTGAGTCAGGATCCAGTCTTCAACAGACGGTGGCAAACTAAAAAGCTGCACAAACAAAACAGAAGCAGAACTGTGAGGAAACTGCCCAAACCTCAGCTAAAGATATGGAGGTAAACTTCGCATTTCAGGACATTAAAGATGCACTGTATACACATGCCAACCAAAGATGATGTAGAGACAGTACAAGCTGAGATCTAGATATTGAAAGCTGAAATGATAGGACTACAACAGCACTGTCTAAGCGACGCTCTTGAATGCAGTGTGCTTGATTTGCAAACTAAAAACGATAAACTTACATCAGAAATAAACACACTTAAAGAAGAAAACAGAGAACTGAAGAACGCATTGACTGTGAAAACAAAAGAGATCACAGCTCTAAAAAGGTGTCTTCAGCAGATGTGGACATTGCGCACCGTACAGGTAAGAGCGCGTGGGCGGGGGGGGGGGGGGGGGGGGGGGGGGGGGGGGGGGGGGGGGGGCGGACATACCAACTTGTGGGTTTTTTTTCCAGCCGTCAGTGAGTCTCAGTGCTGTCAGAGACCGGTGTAAACTGAAAGGCACTGGACTGTCCATTGCAGAGAGGACTGAACAAATACAAACTAGCAATTATTGAAAAGGGCTTCTGATCATTTCTGCCACGACATCCACTTGGTCACTTATGGAAACATTTTAGCCAAAGTTATAAAAAAAAAAAAAAAAAAAGGAGGAAAATTATAAAATTTGATATAGATTCAGATGTGGACGTCGTCTTAGGAGGGAAATGAACATGTACTTATACAATTAACCCTTCCTATTTTTCCCTTTCTCTTCAGTTTGTTTTAAGGTTTATGGCTGTTGATGCTGTTTTTTTTTTTCCCCACGCGCCTTGCTCACCTTTTCATTGCTGGTCCTTATGCACAATATTGCATAAGTTTTGGTTGTGTTCAGTGTTCTCTCTCTCTCTCCCCCCCCCCCCCCCCCCCCCACCCCCCCCCTTTCACTTACACTTTGTGTGTGTGTGTGTCCGGTACCCCCCCAAGTGGTGTGTGGGTGGTCACCACTTTGTGTGTGGTGTGTGTGTGTGTGTGTGCCGTGCCTGTTTTTCTCGCGTTTCGTTCACTTGGAATGTGGTGTGTGTGTGTAACATTTTTTTGTATTGTTGCGTGGTGGATAACAAAATAACTTTTTTTGTATTGTATTGTATGTGTTACAATGCAGGGGTTTTTTTTTTATTATGTATTACTATTCTGTGCTTGTTTTTGTGTTTTGGTGTATGGTGATATATGTAGTATGTTGTAGTACTGTACTGCGTTATTTTGGGTGTCCTTTGCGTTATTTGAATTTTATATTCTGCATCGAGTTTATTTTCGTGTCATGTTTTGTGCACGTAACGCTGGTTTTGTGATGCTTTGCAAAGGCCCTCATTGGCATTATAGTGTATTTGAGTTTTAGGGATTTTACTGAAAACATTCTTTTAAAGTAATAGACATGGACCACAAATTAAGGCCTAGAGTTATGTAGGGAGGCGAGCGATAGTATTTGGAGTAAAAGGCCGTTTGTCGGCAGAGCAAACAACTCTCAGCTTCGGCACGACCAGCACAAACAGTGCCAGTGAACTACATATGTGCATTCATGTTTTATAGGACACCTGTCACCTGAAGTTCTTTTTCCGTTACTTTCAGTAGTTGAATGCATTAATTAAACAGACCTTTGATCCACACAAGTTCCCCTAAGATAAAGCAACTAACGATTACAGAATCACCATGTACAAAACTGGATGGATGAAACGAACCCAGCAGACGATTTGTATTCAAATGATAGAAGGTTCATAGCCAAATTTGAATTGACGAGAAAAAAAAAATGTATTATTCCTTACTATATTATCAAAACGTATTTTGAAATATAAAAACTAAATCATAAAAAAAAGCTCACACAGAGACGACACGCACATGGAATGCGCCTAGAGAAAAGACCTGGTACTAATGCAGCTATTAAAGTGACCACAAGCGATCAACTTCATTATGTGTTTAGATGCCCACTGTTTTGACAACGTTCAGAATAGCTGCTTAGACAGTTCCATTCAAATGCATTAAGCTCTACGGTTTATTTTCAAACAAAAATCTTTAAAAAAAACCAACCCTTTATTAAATAAGTCAGGCCTGTTAGAATTAACTAGTCAAACTACAGAATGCTTTCTTTCTTTTCTTTTCTTCTTGTTTTTTTTTGTTTGTTTGCACACACATCCACACACACACACACACACACACACCCACATACCAACCCTCTTTTAAGCCGTAAGCGTCCGTTCACGTATATGTTTTCAGTCGTCTTGTACGTAGCTTTAGTTGTTTTTCTTCATATGTCACAAATCCTGAAGCCGGTTTATGACCAAAATGTTGGTACATTTTTTTCTATTTTAAATCTTCTGAGAATCCTCCAAAACATTTTGCATTGTTCACAGACAATCTGCAAGCAAAAACTGCTGTTTTTCACTCACTTTGTCAGAGCAAACACACAAGAAAAATTATACACAATGTCATTCCAACAAGAAAAAGAAAGGGGATTTTTATTTTCGAAATTGAAAAAAAAGCAAAATCAGCTGGTACCTCTGGGAAATACAGGATTCCAAGAGGCTTGTTGGAGAGATGAGAGAGAGAGAGAGAGAGGGAGAGAGGAGAGAGAGAGAGAGAGAGAGAGAAGACAATACAATACAGTTCGATTGCCTGACCAAAAGACAGACAACTGACAGACAGACAGACATAACAGACAGACAGACAGACAGACAGCACGACAGACCTGAACTTAATGCTTCCCTGGAGTACATCAGGCGCTTTCCATGTCACCGTGATGGAAGACCTGTAAAGTCTGAGTTGTGAGTGAGTCCCCCATCCTGTCACATACATAAATAGAGAGAGAGAAATAAGAAAAAGAGGAGAAGAGAGAGAGACGACGAGAAGAGAGGAGAGAGAGATGGGAGAGAGAAGAGAGAGACGGTCTTATCACGCTGTGCTACATTGCACTGTTCTATTACTGTACTATATCATTCAGTATTGCATGGAATTGTAAACTGGTTCTGTACTGCACTTGCAGGAGAAGAAACTATAGGGAAACGACGCGACAGGCCGTTAAGTGAACACACACAGCTCAAAAAAACAAAAACAAAAAAAAAAAAAAAGAAAAAAAAAACCCCTCTCCCCTGCCCATCTCTTTCGGACAAGTGTTCATGACCCTTAAATCCTTATACACTATAGTGTGGAGGGGACGGAATTTAATCATGACGTCTATATCCCATCTGATGTCGCGTTTATCATCATCATTATTAGGTATTATCAGTATCATTATTATCATTGCATGTCATTATAATTATGAAATATTATCAATATTATTATTATTATCATTTATTATCATCTATTATTTTGGTTTGAACTAACGGGATCAAAACCTCCACCTCCCGGACAGCCCAGCGCCTCAGAGGCGTAGTCAGTTTGTGACGAATGCCTGAACCATTATCCATCGGGGGACCTGCTGTTTTGCTGGTAAATTCAGGTTGACGAAATTCGCTTAAATTCTTCTTCGGGAACCTTTTAAGCTGCTTCTGCCATTGACCTTACGGCAGTGGTCCTCTTGCAAAGAATCAAGCTGTTTTCCAAAGTCACAACCAGATGTGCCTACACCCCCTTCTCGCCGCCACAAGGCCCCCAAAACGTCATACTTCATATCAGTTCTCTCTTGAAGAAATTACACAGGCTCAAAATCGAGCGCATGTGTCAATACAAATCTGCGTTGTCAATATTATATCTAGTTGCAAAGTGAGACGACCGCATGCGGAAATCTAAAACAAATCTTAAATAAATGTTAAGCGAACCGAAAAAAAAAAAAATTAAAAAAGGACAAACGAATCACAAGACAAAAAACATGACGCGTTTCGACATCTTAGGTCTTCTTCTGGCAAGATACAAAACAATGAGGAGAACGAAAATGAAAATGAACGAGCAATCACTTAATCTTCATTTTCGTTGTCCTAATTGTTTTGTATCTTGCCTGCAGGTGACCTAAGAGGTCGAAACGCGTCATGTTTGTCTTGTGATTCGTTTGTCCACGTTTTATTTTTGGTGGTTCGCTGTATGATAAGGTTATCACGTGAAGCGTCTGCCTATCTCTGTGACCTCTCCGAAGTACATAGTCCTAACCGTTCCCTCCTTTCTCCCTCTGATGACCGGATTCTTTCAGGTTCTTCATATGTATAATCGAAAGCAGCGTGGTGCTAGGGGATTTTCTTTTTCTGCGGCGATACTCCGGAACCCACTACCTTTCCAACTACGTCATGCTCCATCCGATCTGATTTTTAAGACTGCGCTTGAAAACTCGTCTATTACAGGCTGGTTTGCATAATAACATCTGAAATATTACTTAGAGTGCTACCTACCATTGGCAACGCATTTGCTTGTGTGCGATTGGGCTGTTCACCATGTTATGTCAGTCTGTGCGTTTATGTATGAGACACTGTAAACCTGTATACCAGTGTACGTGGTGTGTGTGTGTGTTACTGTGTTGTGGTGTGGTGTGGTGTGTGTGTCTGTGTGTGTGTGTGTGTACCATGTGTGTGTGTGTGTGTACAGTATGTGTGTGTGTGTGGTGTGTGTGTGTGGTGTTTGAGAGAGAGAGAGAGAGAGAGAGAGAGAGAGAGAGAGAGATTTGCAGAGTGCGTGCATATGCCTCATGGATTGCACTCTAGCTGTGCGTTCTCTCTCCTCTCTCTCTTTCTCTCTCTAGCTCTGTCTCTTTCTCAGTCTCCTTCACCCCACCTCTCTCACGCTCCCCCAAAAAAAAAAGGCCTGAAAAGCACCTGGTAGTCTAATTGTTAGGATGGGAATCATCTTCGTGATTGTTATGATCAATTTGTGGCTTATCATCAAGTTTCTGCATCCTGATCTTACTGGTGTATACAGCCACTTAAGGACAGTGGGACATCAAGTGAGTGCACACCAGGGAGGTTTTCCATCAGGCACAGACAATGATTTGGTTTTGGGTTTCTCAGTCACTGTCACTACTTCATCCTGTGTGGGTGTCTTATCATCATTAAACTTTCGCCCTGGTGCTGCAGGCAGCACCAGATCTCGCATTTCAAGCAGTGCCACGCTCTGAAGATGGGAAGACGATTCCCTGATATTCTACTTCATGGTTGTATTTCTTGCGACGCTCTCTTCACAGTGAGGCAATAAACTATTGAAATAATTCCTGTCCTATATTGCACTATACCGTATTGCACTGTTCTGTATTGCACTGTACTGCATTGCACTATACTGTATTGTACTCCACTGTATTGCACTATACTGTATTGCACTATACTTTATTGCACTGTACTTCTGTATTGAACTATACTGTATTGCACTATACTGTATTACACTATACTGTATTACACTATACTGTATAACACTATACTGTATTACACTATACTGTATTGCACTGTTCTGTAATACACTATATCACACTATACTGTATTACACTATACCATATTGCACTGTTCTGTATTACACTATACTGTATTGTACTGTTCTGTATTGCACTATACTGCATTGCACTGTCCTGTACTGGTCTATGCTGTGGTCTTCAGCTCTGTATGATACTGTACCATTCAGTCCTGCTGTGTAATTTTCCGCACTGTGCTGTGTGTTAAGTGTATCACCACTCTCTATGGTAGAACACTGTCTCTAAAGTGCTGGTCTGTCTTCTACTGTTCTGTAATGTACTGTATTGCACTATACTATTGTTCTGTATTGTGCTATGTTGTACAACACTGTACTGCTGCTAGCCTACTGTATTTTACTGTACTGTTCTGCACTACACCATCGTGTACTGTGCGGTTCTATATTGTGTTGTGCCAAAATTGATTTGCACTTAAACACTGGTTTTGTATTGTATTGTTCTGTATTGTACTTACTGTAGTATTCAGGAATGTAGCCTACTACTACTACTACTACTGCTACTACTACTAGAGACACTCAAGAAGACCTATCAGAGAGAGAGAGAGAGAGAGAGAGAGAGAGGAGAGAGAGAGAGAGAGATTCAGCCAGCCAGCCAGCTAGCCAGCCAGCCAGACAGATAGATGCGCAGGCACACAGACAGTGAGATCCAGCACATTCAGCAGCAGGTGGTCACTCACCTTGCAGACGAGTTTGGTGCTGCTATCACTCAGGAAGGTACCGACCGTGGCGTAGGAATCGGTGTTGTCGGCTGGCGTGCCTGCAGCAAGAAGCCCCGAAAGTCCTCGCCGTTCACCGACGCTATGGTCACTGCACTCAACATTCAAGAGTCCTGATTCTTTAACGGCCGGTCGTTTAACAAAAGTCGTTTTTGTGTGTTCCTACACACAAATAGCGTGAATAGTAGTCCGAGGGCCACATCGAGCTATCGTTCAAGTTCGTCGGCTAGAAAACCGCATCGAATTTTTTTTTTTTTTTTTTTTTTGCGAAAGGTACTTGGATAACATAAGATTAAAATTTTACAATCTAGAACCACCGAACCTATCTAAATTAATCAGTAGAACGCAAAAAATGAAACGCGATTTAATAAAGCCGAAAACGACTGTGACCTATGAATGATCTGTTTTTTTACCGGCTGTTTTCATCGCGAGTTATAAACAACGAAGATCCTTAACATGCAGACGACTCTTAGTTCATTGTTGCCAATGTGAAATTTCTGCCTATTTAGAACAGTTTTATGATTTTCGATGGATTACAATTATACGATCCTGTCACCAGTGGACGGTCTTAGATGGAGAAGAACAGGTGATCGCTCAAAAGCTTCTGGGGTTTTCGACTCGAAGAAAGTGCACGGTATCACCCCCAGTGTTATTTACGGTTCAATGGCAAACACAGAATGGAACAAACACAGGTGCGTTTTCAGAAGGGCAAAGCTACTGGTACAGTTTTCACTAAGAAGAACACGAGGCCAAACGACAGAAAAATGGAAGAGGAACAAGTTCCAATGTTTTGCCGCCCATCTGCATTTTATGCAAGAAGACCAAGTGGAAGCGCAACACAGCCACAGGAACATATGGTATCCAGAAAAAAAAAAAAAAAAAAAAACTTTCCCAAGCACGTATTTAAAGCATTTTTGTTATGCCAGTAGATACATTTTGATGTGGTGTCACGCATCACATAGTGAATGACAAACATGTCATGAGCAAACAGATACTGTGCAGACATCAGACACGACTTCAGTAAACATGGGGATGTTGCTGATATAAACTGACAAATTTATCAGAGAGAGAGAGAAGGGTGGTCCTTGATACCCAGTTTCACAAACTGCTTACAATGCTAACCTATCCGTACCATTCTCAACCACCACCCCCACTTCCCTCCCCACCTCACCCACCCCCACCCCCTCTGGCATCCTATTCCATTTCAAGTCACTTTATTATCTCCATGACATGATGTGTGTGTGTGTGTGTGTGTGTGTGTGTGTGTGTGTGTGTGAAAGACTGAAGGAGTGAGGTAGTGTGTCTGTCATTTGTTCACATTTACACTTCCCCCCCTCTTCCCATCCCTTCACCTAAAGACAAATTGGCATTTATAAACACAATGTGTGCTGTAGACTGTCACTAGTGTCAGCTGCTGTGCTGAGTAGCCACTGAAAGTGTTTTTACCATGGTCATTGAGTTTGTGAGAGTGTGCTAGTCTGACGGATCCCAGTCTGACAACTGACAAAGATATTGTTTTTTGCTTGTTACTTAATTAATACATGTTTGTCCTTTATATTCAAATCAAAACAAACCAGTACAATTGTATCCAAATACAATTTTAAGACATTACTGAGTACGCACTAATTGATGTCAAAATAGTAATAATACTAATGATGATGATACTACTCATAATGATAAGCATTGATCATCAAAAACAAATGTTTACAAAGCATGAATTCTGCATTTAAAAATCTATGCAGTGTGCAGAGTCAAGAAAAGCAAAATTTTGGTAATTTGATATGTAGCTTTATTATCTAGAAATGAAAGATGTGACCAACATAAGGACAATCAGCAGTTTTAGTGTCTTTCTGTATGATTTACATGTAGCATAGGTAAGTTTTTACTTTTGATGGGTGTGTGAATATTAAAATATCACTTTTAATCATATGTTAGGGCATGGCTATTTGAATGCATAGTTGTATATCCTGATTGGTTAAAACATTAGTAGTGTGTGTGTGTCTGTGCGTATAAATATGCATAATATAAATATGCATTAATATGTAATCATTTTATCTGATACCAACAGGGAGGCCCTTCAGCAGAAGGATTCTATGATGCCATTGTCAGCCTTCAGAGAGCTGATGTCCTCCATGGCAATCAGTACAGACCAGACTTTCTAGTTGTGGAGGCAAAAGTAAGTTCACATACTCACCCCATTTTCACACTGAAGACCTCTCTCTCTTTCGCGCATGCTGGGCGCTTCTGTGTGTGTGTGTGTGTGTGTGTGTGTGTGTGTTGCTGCTGTTTTTCTTCTTTTTTGTTGAGAAGTGTATGACAGGTGTCATTGTATGTGTGTCACTGTGCACATGAGTAGTGTGCTCAAGAGACCGACAGATGCAGAAAGAAAATGTTCAGAGATTCTTGTTTTGAAGAACAAAACAACAACAACAACAACAACAAATAGTAGTAAGTTAGACCTACTTTCTCATTTGGGATTTTTTTTTTCTCTCATCTAACATCCTTTTTGGTCACAATGTTTCATCAGTTTTCTTTCGTATTCATTTATCCAGTCACCACCATTCTCCTCCTAGTTTACATTCTTTTTGTACCTTCACTCTCAAGCTACCTTTTATGATGGAACTTCACTATAGTGCATTCCTTTTTTTTTTTTTTCCATATTCATGGTATGCTAATCTCAATCCACCTTCTTCCTTACCCCATTTTACTTTGGTGCCAGTATTACTGCCTTTTGAGAGTTACCAATTGGTTTGATGTTTTTGTTATTGCATTTATTAAAAAAAAAAGGTGATGATGATAATAGGGATGATGATGTTCCTGTGGTTATGTTGCTATTATTTATTTTTTTTTAAGAATTCACCAGTACACTTTATATATATTTCAAAACTTTTTCTATTATTCTCCCTCCCTGTTCTCCCTGTCACCTCCCTCTCCTTTTGCCTCCCTCCCTCCCTCCCTCCCTCACACCCTGAGCCTCTTGTCTTAGTTTTAATATCAATCTTCATTGCTGTCACAGGTATCACAACTCCTGGTACAGAATCTGATGCATACAGCATCCAAGGGGACAGTGAAGGCCAAAACAACTGATTATGATGGTTCATCTGAGTCAGCTTCTACCCTCTGTTCACCACGCCCATTCCGGAAATCATTTGATTCATTCTGTATGAATGTCATAGAACCACAACTGTGGAAGGGTGGAAGAATTGCCACCATCACTAAGCTCAGCAGACTGTTCAGGCAAACATGTGAAGAAGAGGAAAATTATTTCATTAAGCAAACATTGGGAAAGCACATATTTGAAAACATGCCTTCAGGCAGTATACTCTAACATTATTTTTTGCAGGGCAAAGGTGCAAAAGCAAGTCACAGGTGGTGTTTTTGGTTTTGGTTTTGTTTTTTTTTTTCCAGTGCTGGGCAGAGCATTGTTGTGAGCACAGAACTAGAAGACACTGAAACTGACAACAGTGATGAATCAGAAGACAGTGACCTAGAGAGTAATGAGTCTAATAATGATGATCATCTATACTCAGGATCTTAAGGCCCAGAGGATACAGCTGAACAAACTCTGTTGCTGAATGTCAGCAAACTTGTGAAACAGTGAGTAAGACAAGGCTTGTGACTGGGATAAAAGTCAAAGAGAACTGCAGAAGCTGCAAGCGATGATTTGGAAAATGAATGGAAGCAACTTTACATGTCTGCTCTTTCTGTGAGGAATGTTTTGAGAACAGCTCCAAAAATAGTTTCATGGCCTCCTTCTTCAGATGATGGAAATGAAGACAATCTTTTAAAAATTGTTCTTGCTGAATTATTCAACTTCATTGCCTGGATCTGTGGTTTCACATGTGAATTTGAACAGGATCATGTACATGTTCTATTAGATGTAAAGCAAAAGATACTATCCATCTCACAGAACATTCATGCATGCTTGGGATGGCGGTAAGACACATAGCAGGATCAGGAAGAATTGTTAACATATTGAATGGGCTGGGGCATATCTCACAGACAATACTTCAGAGGGTTGAGACTTCTATTGCTGAAGCTGAAATGAAAAATCCAGTGCCATCTTCTATGAACAGGTCTCAATATGCAACACTGGTTTGGGACAACATTGACTTCCAAGAAGAAACTACGCATGGACAAAAACACAACACACTGTGTGAATGGGATTGCATTCAGTGTGGACAACGTCCTTTGTCAGCTACATTTTTGTGGAAAATGCCACTGCCCATAATTCTAATGTCAGCAGTTCCAGGAAAAGAAAACTGGAGTGTGCTGAGACTAACGTTGTGTATTTCTCTAAAAAGAGGAGGACAGATGCTCAGTTTTGCAGAACTAGAGCTGCAGAACAAAATGTGCCATAGTGACCATTGTAAAACAGGACATGTGTATTTTGTGCTCAAGCTATGCGCCCGGTCACTTGAAAGCCTTCCTTTGCCACCCTGGACTGGATTTAATGCAGCTGTCAGAAGGAAGTGCCAGCCTGTGCTTCTGTGACATACCTTCCAGTCATTAATGGCAGTGCTACGGGACATGTCAATGGTCAATACTATCCTCTGCAGAAGCATGGACTTTGCTGAACATTTAGACCAGAAAACAGTCAGTATTGTTTGTGATCAAGCAATATGTGCCAAAATGTATATTTTCACCAGTGGACAGTCATCTAAAGTGACAACAAAAATAGAATGTGAACATAATTCAGTGAATATTTGTGCTATGCTTGACTTGAACTGTATAGAATGTTGGCTGATTTCAATGAAAATATATATGTGCACATAAATATTGCATCAGTTCAGCTAAGGGACATAATTCATTCTCAGAATCAGGTAAATGATGATAACTATTTTTTGCGTGTGTTCTTTTTTGCTTTTTTGTGCCTGTTATGAACCCAATACCTTAGAACTTACATGAGTTTATTACCAGAGGTGGCTAAAAGTTGGTTTTGGAGTATGTCATATGATGTATTATTTTTCAGATTTTGCTTGTTTTAAATTCTTGTCTTTTTGACTGGAAGTATCACCCTTTAAATGCATATTTCTCACAAAGTAGATTGAGTTCAACGTTCTAGTATGTCAAAAAGTAATACACCACTGACCCTCTTTCCAAATCAATCAAAAAAATTTCAGTGCGGGGTCCTAGCCGACACTTTCATTTTCTAGGCTTTTTATTTTTTTTTGGTGGTGTGGCCCTTGGGACTATAGGGACAAGAATGAGTACAAGCAATGGCTATACATGACGTATGGGTGTGCAAGAGAGGGTACATTTCAAGAAGAAAATGGTGAATAGACGAGAAGTTTAAGGACACACGCACACACACACATACACACACGTACGCCCCCACGGACGCTCACTCACTCACTCACACACACACACACACACGCACACACTAACGCATACACGCACGCTCCCACGGACACTCACACACAGTGACACACACACACACACACACACACACGCATACACACACCACTATCATGCAAATGAAAGCCATCCATATATACTGCAGAGCAACATAAGCGAGATAGTCTGAGACATGCTTGGTAGAAGAGAAGGAAGGACTGAGTTCAATAACAGCGAAAGAATGGACGCCGTTCTTTGGTCCGATTGTCTTGCACTTAAAACAGTGGTATCTGTTTCCAGAAAGAAAACGCTGGAACAGACCATTAGCTGGTGAGTGCCATCGGATATGCTGCATCTTACTTTTGGGTCTAGTCACATCGCTGGACAGTATCCGAATATGGTAAAATTTTGTCAATAACATTTTTTTTCAGCGGGCTAATTCGCTATAATATATCTTCTTTGTTTCTTCCTTTCTTTGTTTTCTCAGTGAGTATGAGACGAAGAGACACACGTAGATTATCTCCAGTGCTGACGCTGAATGCTAGACTGCTAGTTGAATGGCAATAATAAAGAACGATAGAAAAATAGCGCGTTTCAATCGAAGTGTTTTTTGTTTTTTTTCGGCTGGACACAAACAAACATCTGAACGAGTAAACCTGGTTCCTATTTGAGCAGAATGTGTTAAAGTTTGTCCACAGCGTTTTAATTTTTTAAAGTAGACTTTTGTAAGTGGCGTTTTCTGTTAGCAAAATACTCAATCCTGTTACTTCAATTTTTACACGTTCACGTCAAATCATATATTAGCCATTTGTATTTGATCGTTTTGCTTTAAAATCAAACCATTATAACATGTTTGCTCAACGAGCCCCATTATGTTACGGTGACACCTTCTACATCATCTTGTAGTTGATCTAAAAACAGTGCTCGCAGTGACTCATGGCTAGACCAGCCGTCAGTCCGGAGGACCATCGGAGCATCAGGGTGTGCGCTGAATAGCATGCCGTTTGCAGCGAGAATAAGGACGTCTATCTCAGGTCTGTAGTGTGTGCAGTGAGACCTCATGGTAGTGTTTCTGCCTACCCTTGTCCGTTCGGAGAATCAAATGTATACCCCCCCCCCCCCCCCCCCCCCCCCCCCCCCAGGCTGTTCGTCCCCGATCTGAATCAATAGCTGTACCCTTGGCGACAGCCTGTATCGACCCTTCTTGGAAGATAACGTCTAAAGACCTGAATGAGGTTCGCTTCTTTGTAAGCTATCGCACTACAGAGGGCCGATACATGATCGTCACAAAGACCATGACCTGATGTTAAGATCAAGGTAAGATATTATTGAACTCTTGAAGCTATAATTGGTGTGTCATCTCTCTCAGTGGTCACCGCTATCACAATCGCCTGGCGATGCACTCATCTGGTCTGATAGTCATTTGGCGCTGTGGTCATCGGATGAGGCAGTCACCTGGTGTGGCAGTCATTTAGCGCTGTTGTTGTCAGGTGCTGCAGTCATTTGGCGCTGTAATCATCAGGTGCAGCAGTCATTTGGCGCTGTACTTATCAGGTGCTGCAGTCGTTTGGCACTGTAGTTATCAGGTGCTGAAGTCATTTGGCGCTGTAGTTATCAGGTGAAGCAATCATTTGGGCGGTGTAGTTATCAGGTGCGGCGGCATCATTTGGCGCTGTAGTTATCAGGTGCGGCAGTCCATTTGGCGCTGTAGTCATCAGGTGCTGAAGTCATTTGGCGCTGCAGTTATCAGGTGCAGCAGTCATTTGGCGCTGTAGTTATCAGGTGAAGCAGTCATTTGGCACTGTAGTTATATCAGGTGTTATCTGAAGTCATTTGGCGTTGCAGTTAGGTGCGGCAGCTGTAGTTATCAGGTGCGGCAGTCATTTGGCGCTGTAGTTATCAGGTGAAGCAGCAGTCATTTGGCGCTGCAGTTATCAGGTGCGGCAGTCATTTGGCGCTGTAGTTATCAGGTGCGGCAGTCATTTGGCGCTGTAGTTATCAGGTGCGGCAGTCACTTGACGCTGTAGTTATCAGGTGCGGCAGTCATTTGACGCTGTAGTTATCAGGTGCGCTATCATTTGACGCTGTAGTTATGAGGTGAAACAGTCATTTGGCGCTGTAGTTATGAGGTGAAGCAGTCGTTTGGCACTGTAGTCATCAGGTGCAGCAGTCACTTGGCGCTGTAGTCATCAGGTGCTGAAGTCATTTGGCACTGTAGTTATCAGGTGAAGCAGTCATTTGGCGCTGTAGTCATCAGGTGCTGAAGTCATTTGGCGATGTAGTCATCAGGTGCTGAAGTCATTTGACACTGTAGTTATCAGGTGCGGCTGTCATTCGACGCTGTAGTTATCAGGTGCGGCTGTCATTTGACGCTGTAGTTATCAGGTGCGGCTGTCATTTGACGCTGTAGTTATCAGGTGCGCTATCATTTGACGCTGTAGTTATCAGGTGAAGCAGTCATTTGACGCTGTAGTTATCAGGTGCGGCTGTCATTTGACGCTGTAGTTATCAGGTGCGGCTGTCATTTGACGCTGTAGTCATCAAGCGCTGCAGTCATCAGGTGCTGTAGTTGTCAGGTGCTGCAGTCATCAGGTGCTGCAGTCATTTGGCGTTGTAATCATCAAGTGCTAACGTCGTTTGGCGCTGTAGTCATCAGGTGCTGCAGTCATTTGACGCTGTAGTCTTCAGGTGCTGCAGTCATTTGACGCTGTAGTCATCAGGTGCTGCAGTCATTTGGCGCTGTATTCATCAGGTGCTGAAGTCATTTGGCGCTGTAGTCATCAAGTGCTGCAGTTATGAGGTGTTGCAGTCATCAGGGGTTGCAGTTATCATGTGTTGCAATTATCAGGTGTTGCAGTCATCAGGTGTTTTAGTCATAAGGTGCTGCAATCATCAGGTGCTGCAGTCATCAGGTGTTGCAGTTACCAGGTACTGCAGTCATTAGGTGTTGCAGTTATGAGGCGCTGCGGTCATCAGGTGTTGAAGTCATTAGGTGTTGAAGTCATCAGTTGTTATGGTTAGCTGGTGTTGCGAACATTTGGCGCTGTAGTCATCTCATGATGCAGTCATCAGGTGTTGCAGTCATCAGGTTTTGCCATTATCTAAAGTTGCAGTCATCTGCTGCTTTAGTCATGCGACACAGCAGTCGTATTGATTTGCAGTCAAATGGCGCGGAATAATGCAATGTTGCAGTCATCTGGTGCTGCATCTTGCAGTGTTGCAGTCATTTGGTGCTGCATCTCTTGCAGTGTTGCAGTCATCTGGTGCTGCATCTTGCAGTGTTGCAGTCATCTGGTGCTGCATCTTGCAGTGTTGCAGTCATCTGGTGCTGCATCATGCAGTGTTGCAGTCATCTGGTGCTGCATCTTGCAGTGTTGCAGTCATGTGATCCTTCATTATGCGGTATTGCAGTCAGTCGATGCAGCAGCTAGCTGGTGCTACGTCATATGGTATTGCAGTCATCTGGTGTGTTGCATTATGCGGTGTTGCAGTTGTCTGGTGCTATGTCATATGGTATTGCAGTCATCTGGTGCTGCATCATGCGGTGTTGCAGTCATCTGGTGCTGCATTATGCGGTGTTGCAGTCGGCTGGTGCTGCGTCATATGGTGTTGCAGTCATCTGAAGCTGTCGTCATCTTGTGCTGCAATCATACAATGCTGTAGTCATCTGGTGAAGCAGTCATTTGGTGTTGCAGATATCTGGCGCTGTAATCATCTGACGCTGCATGACATGATGTTGCAGTCGTCTGGGGCTGCATCATCTGCTGCTGCAATCACCTGATATTGCAGTCATCTGCCAGTCGCTGGTGTCATGTCAATTACTGTCATGTTATCACAGTCCTCTGGACTCGCATCGTCAGTCTTCTTTTCGGTTATGATTAGTCATTTCATGCTCTAAACGTCATAACATCAATACAGCGTTGCTTGTCTTGGTGATCTTGACATTAATGTAAACGTGAAATTGAAACAAGCCTTCATCAGAATAATGAACTGTTTTCAACTTAATGTCTAAACTACCTGTCCGTGGATTTCAATGCCCCCTGAAAGCACTCCACCCGTTTTCTGACAGGTCAGGTGATATAACAATATTTTCACACATTACGTGTGTCCCCCCCCCCCCCCCCCCCCCCCCCCACACACACCCTCTCACTCTCTGTCTGTCTGCTCTCTCTCTCTCTCTCTCTCTCTCTCTGGAAAGAGAAATACCGCAAGTACGTCAGTCTGCACAACACAACAAAAAAACAGCAACAACAATAACTATCACATTTACCACCACCACTATCATCATCATCATCATCATCATCATCATATTGTAAACAACACAACACCAATAACTATAGCAACAACAACAACAACAACAGCGACGACGACGACGATGACGACAAAAACAGCAACAAACACAACAGCAGCAGCAACAGTAGCCAAAAAAAAAAAAAAAAAAAAGAAAAAGCACAAGACCGTTGATGAGCTGTTCGGGGAAATAGGTGGAGGAGCTGGCAGTCAAAGTGTAGACGCCCGTGGGGTTGTGGTTTACAGCGCCATAGTGAACGGGCGACATGCTATTACACCGGCTGTCCGGGGCACCACTTGGATAGGCCAGGGCACCGGAGAGCAAGGCACCAAAGGTGAGGCTCTGACACAGCCACACAGCTGTCGCTGGCGGAGAGGGCAGAAGCGCCGACCTGAGCATGGTCAAGGCCCCTCACGGTTCTGACGTTCAGCTGGTGCTATACTCACGCAGAGAACGGGCGCTGGATGGTCTCCTCCTCCAGCAACTTGCACGACAGTCAGTGTCTCAGAGAACGTGGTGTGGAATTCAGTGCGCTCACGGTCTCTGTCAACATGCAGATGACGGTCGACATTTCACCTCGATTAGAATGAATGCGGACTTGGGGATTACGCATTGGAGTTATCGTCCCTTTCGGATTCAGTTTTTACTTTACGTTGACGTTCAGGTTCTCGCTGTATTAACTGCATTTTGATTCAGTTTTCACGGCAATGAGTGTTGCTAAGCATGTTCAGTTTACTTTTCATTTTAAAGCCATAGCTGGCCTTCTTTTTGAATACAGAAGAAAAATTTAAAGATATCAGTCATACTGAACATTTTTTTGTCTGGAAACGTTCATCTTTTCCACAAAAACGCTGCATTGTGGCTCTTACAACTAGTATAACTGCTTTTTTTTTTTTTTTTTTTTTAAACTTTCAGGTGAGGTTTAAGAACCAGAGTAATAATCATGATCAACGTGAGAATGTTTCATAATCGGCACACATCGCCTCGTTCGGATACTCCTTTTCACTGCTGTCCAGTGCCAACATCACAAATACTAATACTGTATGGTCATCGCTGCCCGCCCCCCTCCCCGTGTTGTTCTATACCCACTCTACAATCAGTGTCACAGGTGACTTGCGTGTGATATAACATGCCAACACCAAAATTAGTATCATCATAAATTTTGTCATTTTCACACGATATTTTATACCAACACCACAATTAGTAATTGTGCAGTCATTTTTTTTTTTATCTGATATTTTTGCGCCAGCACCACAATAAGTATTCCTGTAGGTCATTTTCATCTCATCTTCTATTCCACTATCACGATCAGTATTGGTATATAGCCATTTTTACCTGCTGTTTTAGATGAACACCACGATCAGTACTCCTATGTAGTCATTTCACCTGATGTTCTTTTTCCGGTACCATGATTTGTATTTCTTCATGGTAGTTTTCACCCGCTGTTTTATTCCGATACCACGATGCAATATTCCTATATTTACATATTCATCACATGTTCTGTACCAAAACTCCAATCAGAATTCATACACAGTCACTTTAATCCGATGTTCTATTCTACTGCCACAGTCAGCATTTCTAAACGGTCACTTTCAGCTGATGTTCTAGATCAACATCACAATAACTGTTCCTGTATAGTCATTTTCAGCTGATATTGTATACCACGTCCACAGTTGGTATTTCCATAGTCATGTTCATCTAATCTATTCCAGCATAACAATTAGTATCATTTCATTAATGATTTATACTTGATTGCTTTTTTTTTTCCCCTCTATACCACAGTCAGTTTCAACTTCACCTCATTTTTGTCCAACACCATAATCAGTCTCAAGAATCACTAAATTTTAGCTAATTTTCTATACCAGGAACACAATCACAATCACAATCACCACACAAAGAAATATCAACTGATATTCGAAACCATAATCAGAATTACCATAAACTAAATTGGAACTGATGCTGTACAGAAAAAACCACAATCAGAATCATTTCTACGAAATTTTATCTGATGCTGTATACAGAACCCATAATCAAAATCACTACATGCAAACTTTTAGCTGATGCTTTATACCCAAACCAGAATTAGAATTACTGTATTACAAATTTCAGCTGATATGTGGTTTAGCCTAAAATCAACCAGAATCATTATACAGTAGATTCCAGCTGGCCTTGTACACCAGTACCAGGGTCAGTGCCACTATATGGTAAATTTCAGCCAATGTCAGTACCAACTC
>JADBJO010000835.1:42500-60000 GCA_016801955.1 Conus betulinus
TTTGTAAGCGCTTACAAATCGGCGGGTTACAGGCCGCATTCGATCTTTCCGCTAGGATTTACACGAATCCAGTCTGTCGTTTCGGCAACAGCGAAAATGTTGTAGTCTTGCTGAATGGAACCACGATGCGTTTGTTTGATCTGACGGACACCACAGACCCGCATCAACATTTAAAAGGTCGTCCCTGGGCCGTCTTCTGTTTTCTGAGTACAGTTCCCTCGGCCTTTCGGCCATAGGGGTACTTCATCGTTACCCTACAGAGTATGGGGCATTCCTGTGTTGCCTACTTAGCGTAAAATTTGTAATTTTCAGGTGGTGAGACAGGGCAAAATATATCTGCGATTTCAGTTAGTGAGCTCCCCCATGAACGGTTTACAATTCAGTGCATCTCTCTCTCTCTCTCTCTCTCTCTCTCTCTCTCTCTCTCTCTCTCTCTCGGTGCAAACGTGCAACGTGCGCCGTTGAATTGTTTTCTTACCATTTTACTCAGAAAACTTAACATAGTTCAGTAATACTGATAAAACATTTAAGAAGAAACATGACGATAAAAACAAAACGTATAATTAATTACTGTTTTGCAGCTGCTGTGATGATCATCATGCAACATTCAATACTATTATAACCATTTTATGATCATGATGGCTATGATGATGATAATGATGATGACTACTGATGTTGTTCTTGTTGTGTTCGTACACTTGTCTTAATTCATAAGGTGCTTATCCTTTACAGTAGAAATATTAATCATCCGCTCTCACTCGGAGTTGTTTCCGTTCAATCTTTAAAGTCCTATTTGCCGGGCAATGGTGTGCATGCTTTTGTGCTTCGGAGCTTGCAGCCGTTGCCATACATTTCAGACAATCAGCTGCTTAGAGTTTTCTGCACGTTACATCAATGTCCTTTGTATAAAGTTCTGTAAACAATGAAGAACGATCCTCAGTAATCAGGAACTAATTCAGTCTACGCTGTATGATAAGGGTGGCTTTGTCGCAGACACGCAGCGTTGCCTATGAGAAAAATCTAGTGATAGCGTTTGTGTGTCATACAGGCTTGTACCTCCTCCCAGTCTGAGAAGAAAGGCAAAACGTTCCGAGGGTCATCATGAAGCTGTCTTTGGCGATCGTTCTTATTCTGATGCTTCTATCCTTAAGCACCGGTTGGTTGACTCTCTCTCTCTCTCTCTCTCTCTCTCTCTCTCTCTCTCTCTCTCTCTCTCTCTCTCTCTGTCTGTCTGTCTTGGTACTGTACTGTTAAATCTTCTAGAAAGTGTGAAAATCTATCTGCTACTAGGTACAGACACACTTTAAGCGACAGTTTACAAAGTTCAGATTAAGGATCACTGTTATGATCATACATCGCAATCGTTATAAAAACATTCGATAATGGTTTAAGATCTTCAGTGTGTAAAAGTACAAAGGAAGACTTGCTTAGTTAGACTTAGATGCTCCCGCGTCTTGCGACGCATGAGAGGCGCTCCACTGTGCACGGTCCTCAGCCAGTCTGCTGGTGTCACTCCATCCTCTGTCAACGAGTCTGAGGTCTCTCTCCACTGTCTGTCGCCAGCTCATCCTGGGTCGTCCTCTTTTTCTCTCTGTCCTGTTGGGGTCCATTTCATGGCCTGGTTTGCAGGTCTTGATGAGGGTAATCTCAAGACATGACCCAGCAGTGGAGGTCCGTCTGCAGATGGTGGTTGACACGGGGAGCTGTTTTGACCTTTCCCTATCCTCTTCATTTGATATAAAGTCTGACCATTTGATGTCCCAAGATATTACTTAGGCATTCAGTGTCAAAAGCGTCGAGTTTCTTCTCCTGGGTGGTCTTCAGTTGCCAGGTTTCACAGCCATATAGCAGCGTTGACATCACGCTAGAGTCATAAAACTTCACTTTGATTCCAGGGAGAATTTCTTGCTATTCCATATTTTGTTCAGCTGATTGAATGCTGATGTTGCCTTCCCAATACGACACTTCAGTTCACGGTCGAGGTCACTGGCGTTGTTGATGGAGCTGCCTAGGTATGTTAAGTTCTCTACTTTTTCCACTGAAAGGAACGAATTACATATTTTACTTTGTTAACCTGCTCTCAGCGACCAGAGAAAAAGAATAAATTCATCATAAGTTTTATGCACATCTGTCTGTTCCGTGCATCTCTGCTCATGTCAAATCAGAACAAACACGCTATGAAGAACCTGTGCTTGTTTCTCTATACAAGATTTCGAGAAATCTTTCGATTCTGTTTTTAGAAATCTACTCTTTCCAAACTTAAAAATACTGGCACTAGGGGTAAATTTTGTCGATTTATCAAAAGTATGTGCAATGATAATTAAGCTCATGTGAAATTAGGGAAATGATTCACAAACTATGTTTTGTATTTCTACGGTATTAGAGAAGGCAATGCATGTGGCACTGTTCTTTTTCTTATCATTTTGTTACATTCCTTTCAGAAATAGTTGAGAATGGAAACTATGGTGAGTGCTCGCTCGTAGTATGTTGGAACTGTTGACTTTCTTATTAGCTTACAACACCATCGGTTAATAATAAAACACACAGGCTGGCCTCCAAATCTGGTTGAATAACCTACAAAAGACAGCTTCCAAACATCAAGTGAATGTCAGTAAGGAAAAGAAGAATTCTATAGGTTTGGTAAATGGTTGGCACCTAGCAGCCGGAGAGAGGCTTTTTCTCAATAGAAAGATGACTATTGTGAATTGTTATAAATGTGTTGGACAATACTTATCCACTCGTCTCCGTTGTGCGACTTCGTGTCAGAATATTGCAGAATATCGCAGATAAAGCAAAAATACCCTATTTGTGTCCCTTCATGAATTATATTTGCATTAGTAAGAAATCATCAGTGATTGTCTCAAAACTGCTCAGCGCGTCAGTCGAACCAGCTGCACAACAGGGCCGAGTCATGGGGTAAGGATAAAGCCACTATGCGTACAGAAAGAAAATTCATTTGTTTGCCCTTGAGAATTTGTAGGCGTCGTCATCATGAAAAATTGTGATCTTGTTTTATAATGAAACACGGATTTTTCATTTTTGCAACATATTGAAGTTGCCTTCAAACTGTGAGAAGTATCTTGTATTTGATTTGAACAGGCAAGTGGCATTGTACTACAAGATGCATATTTGTACATCGGACTTTACATTATCACCGACGTGCAGATGTGACTGAAAGTGTAAGCGTGCTTTGTACGTTACATTAGACATCAGTGGAGATTGAAAGACTCTACATTCTACATTCTATTTTATGTACGCTACATTGGACATCAGTGGAGGTTGAAGAATACATTCTATTTATGTACGCTACATTAGACGCTACAGACATCAGCGGAGGTTGAAGAATACTTTTCTATGTATGTACTCTACTTTGGACATCAGTGGAGGTTGAAGAATACTTTCTATGTATGTACTTTACATTGAAGATCAGTGGAGGTTGAAGAATACATTCCATTTCTTCTCTCATCCCCCTACCCCTTTTTCTTTTTTCTGCATATACGACGGGTGCATATAATGCCACAAAAATGCTATAAAACCGATGTGTGTGTGTGTGTGTGTGTGTGTGTGTGTGTGCAAGTTTGTTACATGTAGCCTTCGTGGTACTGGGCGAGTGTATCTTGAAGCAGGAGACACTTCATGAACAGCACAATGATCGCCCAGCTGGGATGTCCGACTGTTATTGTTTAGTGCGCATGTCTAACGCCAACTTCATAAGGGAGATAATTGTGTCTTAGGAGACCGACTGTACTAATGTAAGAGTTGTCTCTTTGTTAATGCAATCACACAACACAGGTGATAGCTTGAAACGCCACTTGATGTGAAATGAAAGCTGCAGCCGTTAATATTTTGAGTTTGCCAGGGTGCGCACAGCATTTGATGAAGGTTGCATCACACATGAGCGCGCGTTCCACGGCCAGTAAGCACGTGCTACGACTGTCATTCACGATACCATTCTGCTCCCGGCTGTTTCTACCCCATTCCATTTTGATCGCTTCCATCGGGTCAGAAAACGGATCAGTCACTGATTGTGTTGACATATGATTCTATGTTCGGCTTGACACACAAAGACTGGATCTTGTTGACAACGTCAACAATACACGCTTACACATGTATGCCATGTATTTCTACGAGCAGGTGTATGATGTGAGGAACGTCGGTGGGACCATATACACGCATCCGTTGCACGTAACAGGATGTGGATAATAGGCCAAGTCTGACAACACTATGCATTTTCAGATGATCTAGAATAAGAATCTTAATCGATTATTTCATGTTTCAAGGGCAATCAGTTTTGAAGAACTAATCCCAACCTGATGTGATTTCAATTTTTATCAATTGAGCAGAATTGAAAAAACAAAAAAGATGTGTCTACTTATTAGGTATGGATGGCGTTTGAAATATGCGACAGAAAGTGAGAGCAAAACAAATTATTAATTGATTGTGTTTTCCCATTTATTTTGGTATTTGGGCTTCAAAATAAAGAAAAAGGAAGAAATACGAGAGGTAAAGTTTTGCGCATTTCTAAAGTATCTATATGAAACAAAAAAAACTCACAACTCTGATTTCCATTTCTAGCACATGTCACAAACGTACTCGAAGACAAGTCTAATGTGCGATCACACACACACACACACACACACACACACACACACACACACACACACACACACACACACAAGCATATAACACGCGCGCACGCATGTACGCAAACACGCACGCACACGCATGCATGCAAACATGCACACACACACACACACACACACACACACACACACACACACACACACACACACACACACACACACTTGCGCGCGCGCCTAAACACTGTGTGCCCACATTGTAGTAGAGCGGTTACAACTATCAACAGTTTTATTTCATTTGTCTTTTAGGAGCGGAGACGTCTGACAACCGTGCAAGCGGGAGTACCACAGCACTGAGAGACAGGCTTCTTGGTCCGAAGTAAGTGCATAGGGCTGTAGCTCACCCAAAGGTGTCTTTGTTTCTGACAGGTGTTTGAGTCGAAATGTATGTTATGTACACATTCTGTGATCGACGGATTCCTCGCAAGCATGGCTATGGGCTGTGTTTGGAGGAAACCTAAAAAGGTGACGCCTGGAGCGGGTGGGGTTGGGAGAGGGATGGGGCGAAATAGATGATGTTTGGAAATCTGCCTTCAAGGTTATCTGCGTCAGAGCTCGTGATGAACGAGAGTAACCCCACTGTTTGCCTGGGACAAATGCCACTGATGGGCATGCTCAAAGCAGATTTGGTCTCTATAGTTGGTTGAGCACAACACGGGCGCTGTGCGCCTATAATGCAGCGAATCATTATCCCATCGTTTCCCTGATGCGTTCTACATATCAAATTGTCAAGGCAGGCAAACCTCCCACAATGGGCCTTTAAGCGCTTTAGAGAAAAAGAATGCTGCGCATGGTGGAGAAGTATGGAATGGGCCAGTTAGCAGTACACCCTCACCCTAGCGCATACGGTCAAACTGTGTCAAGGAGGTTGAAGTAGTCAGGTAATTAAGTGTCCCGTGATAGATGGCACCTAAGGTAGTGAGGACCCTCCCGAGTTCGAACCTTCCTGATAGCAAAAGGGAGGAAAATCTAACCACTAGGACCTCGGAGCATCAAAGGGGGCGCTCAATACTCACTCAGCTGAAATTGCTTTGTAAACTGACCTTGAAGAACAGGAGTCTTGAGCTTGTTCAGATGGTCGTGACGTGGGGCACTGTGTTGATGCTTTGTGAGGCTAGTTGAATGCGTGTGGACGTTGGTGTCGTAGCTTTCACAAGGATAATTACTGTGTTAAAGTGGCTCCTGGAGAGTCAGTTGGAATTTTTTTTTATGCCCATCTGATGCGAAGGGGTTGTTTGCTAATCAATTTGGTAGGGTTGTGTGAATGCTGATGTGTGGAAGAATGTAGCTAGAGGGGAATTCAGTATACTTGTGAACAAGGTGGTGGAGATGTAACATGGACAAAGGCATGACCCATTTGGAAATCCTTTGTGTCCATTCCTATATAAACTGAGGGAGAACAACGTCAGAGCGAAAAGAGAAGAACACCACGGGGAGAGAAGAGGGAGCAGGACAGAGTAAGGTTGAGAAAAACGTTGTTTCGGAGACGGAAGTGACAGCAAAGTCTTAGGGTAAAAGACAAGCTGAAAAAGAAAAGACTGAGTTTGAAGCCCAGAGGTGGGTGAAGAGACACAAAGAAGATTTCCACGTCGAGTTCCCAGAGACGACCACGAACACCCAGTCCTGAAGCCTGGAACCAGTCAACCAAAGGCGTCACCATCACCAGTGCTGAATAAAACTTTAAGTGACTTGTTCGAGAAATGTGGTGTGATGAGAGAGAGAGAGAGAGAGAGAGAGAGAGAGAGAGAGAGAGAGAGAGAGAGAGAGAGAGAGAGAGAGAGTGGAAACCTGGCCAGGTAAGGAACCATTTTTATAATAACCCGGGATTAGGAAGTATTGATCTTTTATGTTTTGATATTCCATTTTGTGAAAATGGATTTTTCAAGTGTAATCATAAGTAGCATAGAAATTGTATTTCGTGTTCTAAGTCGTGTTAGGAGAGAAGCAAATGCGTGACATCCCATTCCCAGAGAGAGGTGAATGGTTGGTGGGTGCATGAGTGCGCATATGCGTGTATGAGTGCAGAGATAGCCTTGGTGTGTTAAGCCTAATACATCAACTTAGTTCACTTAAGCAATACCATCATGATTTCCCCCGTCCTGGACACAAATATTATACTCTCTAGATCAAGTTGCAAAGTGAGATGACTGCAGGCAGGAATCTAAATAAATCTGAAATAAATGTTAGCGAGCCACCAAAAAAGAAAAACCAACAAAAAAAAAAAAACAAACAAACAAACAAACAAAAAACATGGACAAACGAAACACAAGACAAACACAAAAAACGTGTTTTGTCTTATGATTCGTTTGTCCACAGCTTGTTTGTTTGTTTGTTTTTTTTTTGCGGTTCACTAACATTTATTTGAGACCTCTCTAGATCAGTTTGTTTGACCTTGAGAATCACAACTTAAGTAACCACGGATTTTTAGTGGAGATGACCTTGTACAGGACCTTGTCTGTCCTTCCACAATGCTATATCTGCATTTTTCTTTGATTGAGTCTATTTAATGAGGTATGCGACAGCAATTTACTGAGGTTTGAGTTTTTGACAGTGTCACAAGTTTCTTTGCTTTTGAAGAGTTGATATTGGATAGAACGTACAATTTCAACGACTGTTTCTCCCTGTTCTCTAACAAAAAGTTTAAATGCTTGTAGACATTTAGTGCCCCATGATTCAGGAGCTGTCCTGGCACATCACATCCAGTGAGTTGTCTCGCTTGAGTGTCAGAACAGCTTCCTTTATCTCCTCTAAGAATCTGGATGACCTGCAGAATTTTCTGGTGACACCCTGTTCTGTCAACGCTATTTCAATACAGTTGCATTGTTTGACATTCCCTTTCTAATTGGCGTCTAGTCGTTCTCTCCTTCATCGAGTTCATCAATGCTATTAGGAGATATCGGGTCGGGGTGGGAGTGGGGCTATATTTTACTCCATAGATCTCTTGTATGTGATGCATGAATACAACATATCATGTCACACATAACCTTTTCCTTGTTCATGGTATATTACTATTATCATTATCATTATTATGAAAAACTTATATAGCGCCTGTTCTCAGCTAGAGACCAAGCTCTAAGTGCTTTACAAGCCGCTCTCGTTTACACGGCTGGCAGCCTACCTGGGTAGTGCCGACTGAAGAGCTGCCAGCTGCGCTTCATTCAGTCGTTTCCCGTGTCATCCAGTCAATATCGTTCAATTATCGTTCACTCAGTTTTCTTACTTCCTTTTATTCTTTCTTTCCTTTTCTTACACGGGGCGCATGCTATGTTTAACGTGTCATCCATACCAACGGCCAAACTGGCTTACTCTTCCGAAAGTTGATGATGGGATTTTACGTGTTTGCAAGATGTTATGCGTGCGTTCACACACAGAACCTCGGTTCATAGTCTCATTCGAAGGATTGTATGGAAAAATGGAGTCAGAACCAATGTTAACTCCGAGGGAAAAATCCCCCTGTACTGAAACGGCCCGGCAGAGATTCGAATCCGCAACCCCAGGATCACCAAGTTTTACGAGTCCGGCGCTCTACCAACTGAGCTATTCTGGCCCCTGGGCTGGGACCTGTGTCAATAGCTATATATTGAGAGCCTTAGTCCTGGTTATGACTATGTCCATCGTGTCACTGTGTTCAAGAATAATGTCAGCTCTAAGTCTCCTGTTCAGCGTGAATTCTGAGCTACGACTTCATCTACGTCTGATGAGTGTCTTCCTTAATGTTGTAAGTGAGATTGTCATCATCATCTATTCGGTTAAGTGCAATAAAATGCCCCATGGACACATCTGTTTTTCAAACATTGACAGTCTCAGAATTCTTCAGATTCTCCAGACCGTCTTCCTTACGGTTTTTCTTCAACGTGAGTCTGGTTCCATTGCTCACTGGTTGTCTTCATTATCATGTTATGATCGTCATCCATCTGCTTACTGTATAGCACCTGAACTGAAAACATTAACCAGGTCATGCAATATCATAGAATCGAGAAAAGAGTTAGGCTGATAACTAGTAAAGTATTCAACGATGACATAAGGGGTGCAGGTAAACAACAGAAATATTACAGCGTTGACACGTCAGAAATGTTCATCATGGCTACCGTAATTCACTCTTCTGTCTCCTGTATGTTTGCCTTTGGTAACAACGTGTTTTTTTGCTGACTGGTGCGTTCAACAGGGCATGGAGGTGCCAAGAGTTGGGAGAGAGATGCAGCGATCATGACGATTGCTGTGGATGGCTCTGTTGTGCCTGGCCGCACGGTGGATGCGCAGTTTCATTCGTGGGGTGCAAGTGAATTTCCGTCGTCTGGGAGGGCGCAGTTCTGGCACGCTTGTCCATCACATTTGCAGCAGCCTGCTGCCAGATCGAATTCGCATAGTGTCAACACTTGTTGATTAAAGCCAAATGGCGTAGAAACATGTGGTATCCTTACTGCTGTCTCTCTCTCTCTCTCTCTCTCTCTCTCTCTCTCTCTCTCTCTCTCTCTCTCCTCTCTCTCTCTCTCTCTCTCTCTCTCTCCCTCTCTGTGTGTGTGTGTGTGTGTGTGTGTGTGTGTGTGTTGTGACTGTTTTACTTGCTTGCATTTTTTTGAAAATATCTTGCACTGAAAATCACTGTCAATTGACATGGCCCGTCTCATCACGCTAAAGAAGGGATTCACGTCGTCGCTTTCCGCCTAATGAATCACTAATACATATGGACACACAAATGAAGTTAGCCTATAGAAACCATGAACAGGTCCTCAACAGATTGTTCTTGTTCCTCGAGCAGGCAACCGCTTGCACACACACACACACACACGCACACACGCACACACACACACACACACACGCATACATACACACGAACTCGTGCGCGCAAGCACGCACGCACGCACACACACACACACACACACACACACACACACACATGCGCATGCGCACACTCGCACGCACGCAGGAAAAAACACACACACACACACACAGAGGCGCGCGCGCGCATGCACGCCAGCACGCACATTCAACTTCAGTTCCAGATTCATCAAGGAGGCGTCACTGCGTGTGTACTAGTCTGCACTAGCTACACCAAATCCTCTAAGTTTTCAGACCACACTGCGCATGGTTTAAAACTGATGACTGAATGAATTCATGACTAAGATGAGAGAAATTGGAAATGAAATGAGGCAGGGAACAGTAAACAAAAACAGTAAACAAGTGGGGTAGTCTTTGCTCCCATAAGGAAACCTAACACAGAGTAACTTTTATTCAAGACTGGCACAGCCTTTAAACTTGAATAAGTCAGACAAATACAAAGACGAACAATCTAATAGTGGGGGAAAACAAGCGCAGGCCAACAACTAAATTGTCTTCATAGTAATGACTTGGCAAAACTTTGAATTTAAGGAGGGCAGGGGGGGGGGGGGGGGGGGGGGGGGGGGGGGGGGGAGGGGTTGAAGATGTAAAAACTGGGAACATGAAATTAATAAAATATGAAAACTCTTCACTGGCCGCATAAGGGAACCATCACAATCCCTTTTAAAGGCAGATATATTTGTATTGCCTGCTCCGAGGCCTTTCGTCCGCTGGGTCGGAAACTCATCAGGGAGACACGGCTGGCTGTATCTACCCTCCTGGCGTCAAATAGAGACACACACCACAGTCCATAATACCGTGGTGTTCTCACCACCAAGGGTGCAAAAAAGAATCCAATAGCACCCCCAAAGCAGCCAGCGAAGAGTAGTAAAAGAAACCAAACGAAAGTGTGGGGAGGAAAAAAGTTGCTGAAAAACTACAGATATTATGCAAATAATATAAAATGTAGGGGGCAATCTTTGAGCCTACGCTTGAGGATCCACCCAAAGATGCAAGGGAGATCAAAAGACAAACACATAGACAGACAGAAACAAATACAAGTAACCTCGATTAATCAAAACGAAATTGGAATGAAATGAGGCAGTGAACAGTAAACAATAAACAGTAAACAAGTGGGGTAGTCTTTGCTCCCATAAGGAAACCTAACACAGAGTAACTTTTATTCAAGACTGGCACAGCCTTTAAACTTGAATAAAGTCAGACAAATACAAAGACGAACAATCTAATAGTGGGGGGGAAAACAAGCGCAGGCCAACAACTAAATTGTCTTCATAGTAATGACTTGGCAAAACTTTGAATTTAAGGAGGGCAGGGGTGGGGGGGGGGGGGGGGGGGCAGGAGGTTGAAGATGTAAAAACTGGGAACATGAATTAATAAAATATGAAAACTCTTCACTGGCCGCATAAGGGAACCATCACAATCCCTTTTAAAGGCAGATATATTTGTATTGCCTGCTCCGAGGCCTTTCGTCCGCTGGGTCGGAAACTCATCAGGGAGACACGGCTGCTGTATCTACCCTCCTGGCGTCAAATAGAGACACACCACAGTCATAATACCGTGGTGTTTCTCACCACCAAGGGTGCAAAAAAGAATCCAATAGCACCCCCAAAGCAGCCAGCGAAGAGTAGTAAAAGAAACCAAACGAAAGTGTGGGAGGAAAAAAAGTTGCTGAAAAACTACAGATATTATGCAAATAGTATAAAATGTAGGGGGCAATCTTTGAGCCTACGCTTGAGGATCCACCCAAAGATGCAAGGGAGATCAAAGACAAACACATAGACAGACAGAAACAAATACAAGTAACCTCGATTTAATCAAAACGAAATTGGAAATGAAATGAGGCAGGGAACAGTAAACAATAAACAGTAACAAGTGGGGTAGTCTTTTGCTCCCATAAGGAAACCTAACACAGAGTAACTTTTATTCAAGACTGGCACAGCCTTTAAACTTGAATAAAGTCAGACAAATACAAAGACGAACGGCTGCTTTGGGGGTGTGCTATTGGATTCTTTTTTGCACCCCTTGTGGTGAGAACACCACGGTATTATGGACTGTGGTGTGTCTCTATTTGACGCCAGGAGGGTAGATACAGCCAGCCGTGTCTCCCTGATGAGTTTCCGACCAGCGGTCGAAAGGCCTCGGAGCAGGGCAATACAAATATATCTGCCTTTAAAAGGGATTGTGATGGTTCCCTTATGCGGCCAGTGAAGAGTTTTCATATTTTTATTAATTTCATGTTCCCAGTTTTTACATCTTCAACCTCCTGCCCCTCCCCCCCCCCCCCCCCCCCCCCCCCTGCCCTCCTTAATTCAAAGTTTTGCCAAGTCATTACTATGAAGACAATTTAGTTGTTGGCCTGCGCTTGTTTTTCCCCCACTATTAGATTGTTCGTCTTTGTATTTGCTGACTTTATTCAAGTTTAAAGGCTGTGCCAGTCTCGAATAAAAGTTACTCTGTGTTAGGTTTCTTTATGGGAGCAAAGACTACCCCACTTGTTTACTGTTTAAGATGAGAGAATTTAAGAATAGAGTCTCGTGGCTACGACTTAACAGATGTAATGTCTGGCCTACGCATTGGTCCCAACGCAATGGTCAGACTTTGAGTGCCTACTTAACACTGGTTGTGTCATTTTCATTATTGTATTGTGTGTGTAGTGAATGTGCACATGTGTGTGTATGGATTTGTGGGCACGGGTCCATGTGTGTGTCCGAGCGCGCGCGCGCGCGCGTGTGTGTGTGTGTGTGTGTGTGTGTGTGTGTGTGTGTGCATGATGCGCGTGTATGCATATGCATAAGTGTGTGTGTGTGTAGGGGGGGGGGGGAGTATGTGTGTGTGTGCGCTCACACGCACGCTTGTGTGCGCACCTATGTCTGTAAAAGTGCGTGCGCGCACGTGTGTGTGTGTGTGCGTGGGTAGAAGTGCACGTGCATGTGTGTTAGTATGTGTGTGTGTGTGTGTGTGTACCTGCATATGTATGTGTATGTGTGTGTAATTGTATGTGGGCGTATACCCATGGGCGTATGTGTATGCGCCTGCGCATTCATGTGTGTGTGTATGTGCGCACGCCTATGGCTGCACACACACACACACACACACACACACACACACACACACACACACACACGTCCCTACGCTCCCCCCCCCCCCCCCCCCCCACTTGCACACACACACACACACACGAACAACACACACACACACACACACACTAGTGTACAAATTAAAGAATATCGGATGGCATTGTTTTAAACTTTTTTTGACATTCGTAAAGCCTATGAACAAGTGTGGCACAAACGACTAATGTACAAATTAAAGAATATCGGAATCAGTGGGAACATGTACAATTTTGTTCAAGATTTTCTACAAGGTAGACATATTCAAACAAAAATAGGAAATACATATTCCAACCTAAAACCCTTAGAAATGGGTTTACCCCAAGGTTCAGTAATTTCCCCAATATTATTTAATATTTTAATCTCTGACCTCCCAAAAAGTCTTTCTAAAGATACTGAAGTGGCTCAATTTGCTGATGATATATGCTATGGACAAAAGTGACAATGAAAAGAAATACACCATCAAGATCACTAAATTACATCAAAATAAAGTATCAACTAGAATTAAATAAGATCAATGATTTTTTAAATGGAAATGGTCTTTCTCTTTCCCCAGAAAAAAACTAATATGATTCTCTTTAATGCTGGCTACGATCCAGGACAACTTCCTACTTTCACGTTGGATGGCATTGTTTTAAACTATGCAAAAAGTGTCAAATTTTTGGGTGTTATCTTAAGTAGTAAGTTATCTTGGAACGCTCATATTGTATATATATTAAACAAAGCAAGAAAGAGCTTGAATTTCCTAAAAATAATTAGCAAACAACCTTGGGGACAGGATTCGAAATCATTAACCATCTTAGCAACTGCCCTTATACGCTCAAGACTAACTTATGCTCAAGAAGTATTTTTTTAATGCTCCTCAATACCTGTTAAATAAACTCCAGAGTACTGATTGCAAAGCTTATAAAATTGCCCTTGGGGTTCCCACACATACATCTAACTTAGGGACGTACAATGAAGTAGGAATCTTACCTCTTGCAGAACTTCGGAAAGCTTCTACTTCAAAATTTATCTTAAAGAGCTTTTCACAAAACAATTTTAGCTCAGAAGAAGTATGTTTAAAATCAGAGAAGGATTTCGGAAAACGTGCCCAAATATACTGTCAACAAGGTCTATTTACTCGTTTTCCTCCGATCTTCTAAAGGATACCAAAATAGATAAAACAACATTGCCCAAAAGCCCTTATATTCACCTATTCCAAAATGGGAACAAAGTAAAGCCTCTTTTGATGTAGATTATACAGATGTATCAAAAAAGATTGTCCACATACCTTAAGAACATCTGTTTACGCTCATTTAGAAAGTAACTACAATCACCATTTGAAAATTTTTACAGATGGCTCAGTGCTAGATAATGATAACACGGGAGCAGCCTTCATAATCCCTAATATCAAAATAGAAAAGCTCTTCTATCTTGGTAAACAGTTATCGATATTTAGTGCCGAATTAATTGCTATACTTAAGTCGTTAGATTTCATCCTAAATTTTCCAATAAATAATTCCCAAATCATGATAGGTGTTGATTCGAAAGCAGCAATCCACTCGATTAGATCTGCATGTCCTTCAATTCGTCTTGATGTGGTATTAGAAATTCATCATTTCATTCATCTTTTATCCATGAAAGGCATTACTGTTACTTTTTGTTGGATCCCCTCTCATTGTGGTATTGTACCCAACGAGCGCGTAGATCAACTTGCGAGAAAAGCAGCTCAAAATGTCAATTACACAATACCACTTAACATTCCATTAGATTTGAAAGAATGTTTTTCAATTATAAATTCAACGTCAGAGAGAAAAAGTTAAAACATTACTGATGAACTCTGACGTCCAATATTATCACAACTGTGTAAAATTTAATGAGTACAAGGGGAAAACGTACAAGCACGTCACTTTCTCGTCTAGGGAGATTGAAAGCTTAATCCATAGATTTCGTTTTGAACGCATTAAAAAACAAAATATTGTCATAACGTTAAATGTATGTGTGGGGAAACCTTAAGTATCGGTCATTTACTAATTAGATGCCCGAGAGCAAGAGAACTCTTTTCAAATTCGAGTATTGAAGGTTACACTGATGGATCGACTTCCTTACCTTTACCAAGTATTTTAAACAGTTCTTGTATTCTTGAGTCAGTTTGCAAATGTTTGATAAGTAGTTCAATTGGCCTTTATCTTTAGATCTTATCTCTACTCAATTACATAATTTTGTTTTGATTAAATGGAAGAGGGATAGAGGGGACGGGGGGGGGGGGGGGGGGGGGGGGGGGGGGGGGGGGGGGAATGTCATATTCTATCATACACGTATTAATATGCTCAATCACTTACATGCTTTATTCACCCACGCATAGAACTGTCTGAATCACTGTAGTGGAAGGACATTAAACCCAACATTTTTTTCTGACAAAGTAGCTGTGTCTCGAACGCAAGATTAGAGACTGTTGAAATACAGGCTAACAAACGATAAGGACTCGCAACAAAATATCATACAATATCCCCGTTAAATGCAGCAATACGCCCCACTTTAAATTCGTGACTCAAGAAGAATGATGCAGGGAAAATCGATGCCCAAAGCGGCCTCCCTTTGAAGCCTCTGGTCTATTTCACCCCAGTCTGTTTTCCCATAGGTCTACGTCTCCCCCAGTTCTCTGTTCTTTCAATATTCATTCCCGTTCCTCTATGTCTGTGCTCCCTCCCCCCCCCCCCCCCCCCCCCCCCCCCCCCCCCCCCCAGGGTTATGTTTACCCATGTGCATCACCCCTCCCCCCCAACCTCGCAGGTCTATAGTTCTTCCATGTCTTTGTTCCCCCAAGCCTGTGTTGTCCCCAGTCCAGGCCTGTATCCTTCTACTGGTCATGTAACCTTGAACGTTAGCAGCCTCATCAAGCAGCTGGACTGGTACCCCCTAAGACAGCGAAGAAAGAACACCAGACTGACCATGTTGTTCAAGATCATACATGGTTTGGTCTGTGTGGACAGATCCCAGATGATTCCTGCTCCAACCCGTCAACGCAGAGGACATGAACAGCAACTCAAACAACTACAGTGCTGAACCTTGTATCGACAGGGGTCCTTTTACCCACGTACAATAAAGGAGTGGAATGCCCTGCCCGATACAGTAGTCGAGGCAAAGACTCTTGACATGTTTGTGTCAAAAGTAAGTAAATTACATTAAACCTCTGCTTTTTTTTTTTTTTTTTTGTGCTGCGTGAACCCACATTCATAAGTGTCAGAAGAATAGTCAACATGATGACTGTGGACGTTAACTGGATGATGATGATGATGATGAAAGGGCACAGGGTCGACAACCTACTCTAAAGGTCCAACAACCGCGAGAGTGTCTGCATGACCAATTTTGTGTTTTACACTTGCTTGATCCAGTTTGAACGACAGCGACACTTTTTGAGTCCACTGATATTTAAGATGACTGTGGGCCACAATGACCCATGCACCTTGAACCTCTATGTGGGCGTTTCAATTTTAAAGGGAGACAAGAGTGGAGGAACTTTCGCGAAAGACGTCATAGCAATAATGACGAGTTGCAAGCCTTCTTGGACTTTTCGCTTTCAGATCTCTGTATTTTCGGTCAGTGTAGTGCTGTTGTGTCGATTTATTCAAAAACATTTGGAAAGTCATGATTGTTCACTTTTGTTTTCGGATCGGTTGATAATGCGATCGGAATATTCAAGATCATGTCAGAATGTTTACCGGATCTCCGTAAGTTGCTAGCGCATTACCAAAGGTTCGAGAATGTTGTAGAAGCTGATCGAATCACATTCGCATAAGCTTGTCGCCATTGTTGAGATTACCGATATGCAGAATCTAGAAAAAGAACATAAAGGATGGCAGCTGTACGACTGGGAGAGGGAGAGAGAAATGAGAGTGGTTGAAGAGTTCTAGTTATTGTCAAGCACAGAAGTGTTCTAGTCTTCACTGAATTGGAGTCTAGTTGATGAAAAGCTGCCATTAGTAGAATATTGGCCGCTGCATGTCTGATGGAGTTCCTGTACAACTTATTGAACCTGAATGTCAGTGGATTGCTAATTGTTGTTCCTATATTCTTCAACGTTCGTAAATAAAAGGATCCTCTTCGTTTTAATACCGCCTCGTATTTTTTGTCGTCTGCAAGCTGAATGTCTACCACAGGATGCACAACGAACTTTTACAAGCTACTGCACTTACCTGTACACGTTCACTCACCTTGTACTGAGCTAGTCAGCAGTCTAGCGTGTAACACTGGGTCATTTATTCCATGGTCTGTCATTTTTGCCCACAACCCCATTCTTAAACAGCCGCCTTTAATTTCGACATCGCTTTCCACTTGGGTCCCGATATCGCATTATAGGTCACATGGGGTTTTAAAACAGTGTGCGTGAACATGACCCATCCTGGGTCACGTAACACTTCAGAGCACTCTGTTTTACTCTGATGCATTCTGGGCCACCGAGGCTTTAGCCTGGACGTGGGTCATGGCCATTGATTGTTGTGGTGGAAGATCTCAACGATGGAGTAAGCTTCGTTTTACGTGTCAGGGGGGACTATCCTGACTGAGGTTCTGTAGTGTGTGTGTGTGTGTGTGTGTGTGTGTGTGTGTGTAGCAAAGCGAGCACTCCGATGTTCACACCACCAAGCCACACAAGGCAAGAGTGACAACACACAATTTCACTACACAAATATACAGACACTCATTCTCACGACCTGGTGGGACAGGGCTCTAAGTCAGAAGAAGGGAGTACAGACCGAAAGCATAGAAGGAAACAGCGGACAAAGAAGAAAAATAGGTTTATTCAGAACTAACTATCCTTGTGGACAAACATAGACAGAATATCCCTCCTGAGTGCCCAGGAAAACCACTAAGTCCCAACCTAGCCCACTATTTCAAAATACCCACCCCACAGAAGAAAAATAGGAGAAG
>JADBJO010000835.1:70000-80000 GCA_016801955.1 Conus betulinus
GGAAAGAAAGCAAATAATTAAAGATCAAATTAATGTATATTAAAGATCAAATTAATGCAGAGAGAAGTGTATTGTAATGAGACAGATAGACAGACAGACATACAGAGATTCAGAAAGAATTACAGACAGGGAGAGAGAGATTGTATGTGTGTGTGTGTGGGGAGGGGGGGAGGAAGGAAAAGAGATAGGGAGAGGGAAGATGATGGGGGAGGTGAGGTGAAAAGCAGAAACGTACGGGTAGACAGACACACAGCATGACAGACGGAAACAGACATGGAAGACAGAAGGGAAAGAAAGAAAGTGAAAAAATTATACAGGCAAGCAGAGAGAGAGAGAGAGAGAGAGAGAGAGAGAGAGAGAGAGAGAGAGAGACAGACAGACAGACAGACAGACAGACAGACAGGCAGACAGACAGACAGAGACAGACAAACAGACAGACAGAGAGACGGATGGGGGGACTTGGGGGGGGGGGGGGGGGGGGGGCGCGCGGGGGCGGCGCGTGGGAGTGGTTCTTGAGATGATCTCGCCGAAGAGAGGGCCCTTAGCTGACCTTGCAAAAATACTGAGACGAAATTTCCATCTGGATCCTTCATCTTCCCTCATGTCTAAAACATAATACTAATCTACTTTTCCATAACGGTAATATTCAACTGAACATATAGTCTAACGGAAACTAACTGGTGTTTTAAAGAGAATGATAATTGATTGATTTTGTGCAGTATGCATTACATATGAACGTGAACTGCATCAGGTAAATTTCTATCGTTTGCACATTGCATACATTAGTAGTTGGGACTGACGAGTGGCCAGCAAATGAATCAGTCGTAACTTTGTAATTTTTTTACAAGAGGGATTGTAAATAACTGATGAAGAAGAGACAGAAGACGGGGGGGCGGAGGGGGGGGGGGGGGGGGGGGGGGCTATAGTGTGCCTTGGAAGACTCCAGACCTGACTGGGTCCATAGAGTAGGTTTTGCTGTTGAGAAAACTGATAATGTGTGTGTTTGCCCTCAAGAAGTACACTTCGAATTATTGAAGTATGATTGGATTAACGGGACTGTGGAAGAACTGTTTTGATAGACAGTCTGTTTGAAATAACGGAACGCTTAACAAGATCAAAGACCTTTTTGAAGTCAAGTCAAGAAAAAAAAAAATCCAGACCCTTTTATTTGTAATCTTTCAAAACTTAAAAGCTGTGAACTATACAACTGTGATAACGCAGGGTGGGAAGAGTGATTTGACTGAAATTCGAAATGGTGTAGGAGAAAGAATTTATTCCTCTCCCCGGGCTGAAATACGTGTTTGTGTATATGTCTTCCAAGGAGAAAAGGGGGGGGGGGGGGGGGGGGGGTGGGGGGGGGGGGGGGGGGGGGGGGGGGGGACGGGAAGATAGAATTGAGGGCGCAAATATTGATCTGAATTTGCCTGAATATGAAGAGTCATTGGAGAGAGGCGGAGAGGAGAGAGAGAGAGAGAGAGAGAGAGAGAGAGAGAGAGAGAGAGAGAGAGAGAGAGAGAATGATAATGACAATGACAATGCTTTATTGACAATAGTTAACCAACCTAACGCCTCTAAGTCCTCCTTCGGCCAAACTGAAAACCTCTTTGGTATTTTATCCTCTGGAAATGTAGACATTGTAAACTCGTTTGCTAAGTTTGTGGAGGAAGTTTTTCGATCTAGAGAGAATAAAAAAAACTTAATATGCAGGCCGTGTTTGTAAATCATGATTATGCAATAAATGATTTATTGTGATGAGAATATTGTTTGGTGAATGGTCTTTTTCTTTATTTTCTAGTTATTGGTATTGTGTTTAACTGTTTTCCGTGAGTACACTTCTTTTGACTCGTGTTTCTAATGCTCGCAGAGTTTGGCAACACTAAATAGAAACTGCGCATGCACTCCCTTGGTATAAAGGTTGGTTAACTATTGTCAATAAAGCATTGTCATTGAGAGAGAGAGAGAGAGAGAGAGAGAGAGAGAGAGAGAGAGAGAGAGAGAGAGAGAGAGAGAGAGAGAGAGAGAGAGAGAGCGGGAGTCTAGAAAATGACAACAATGCTAGATACAACCAAAATAGATACATAAGCAAGTGAATGTGCGTACACAAGCACGTTTGGACAACTACCACGAAGACCAAAATGTCACGGAAATATGCAGACGATAGAAAACGCATTGTACATAGTTCGTAAGAAAAACGCATTGTTCAAAGTTCGTAAAGGCTGGTTTTAGGACGGGCTTTGATCTGCCAATGTGTACAGAACACACAGAGAACATACAATAAACTGTTTTTGTGAGTTACGAATCAGAAGTGTATTTTAAACATATGAAGCAAGACGCAGTAACGTTCGTTTGTGACATGAAACCAGAAGAAGAGAAAGTTTTAAAGTGGATCGCCTGTTGTAATGTTTCCTAGGGATTGTAGCACGAACATCTGCATCTCCAGGATATCTGAGTTCGAAATGTGCTTCGATTTCTGTATCAGTTCTGCTAAATGGACTGGAACAGTCGACAGCAGAGAGAGAGAGAGAGAGAGAGAGAGAGAGAGAGAGAGAGAGGGAGAGACAGACAGACAGACAGACAGACAGAGAGAGAGAGAGAGAAACAGACAGACAGATAGACAGACAGACAGACAGAGTAAAATAGACAAACAGATTGAGCGAGACAGTCAAAGAGACAGACAGGAGACATGTCGACAGACAGACAGACAGAAAATCAGACAGACAGAGAGAGACAGTCAGTCCGACAGAGAGACATATAGGCAGAGATTTTTTTTTTTTTTTTACACAACTCTCTGTCCCTTTTCTTCCACCTCATCCCTCTCCCCACCCCTCTAATCACCACCACCACCACCACCACCGCCACTATCACGATTCATCCGCCACTCTCTTCCCCGAACATTACAGGCCTTCAAGTGGTCGACCTGCTCGTAGTCAGAATTATAAACGCATCAAGTCCGAGTGACATTGCTGTCGACTCAACGTGGACAGTTACCACTGATCTCCGAGGTATGGGGTGAGTGTGTGTGTGTGTGTGTGTGTGTGTGTGTGTGTGTGTGTGTGTGTGTGTGTGTGTGTGTGTGTGTGTGTCTGTGTGTGTGTCTGTGTCTGTGTGTCTGTCTCTGTGTCTGTGTGTAAGTGTGTGTGTCTGTGTCTGTACTTGTGTACGTATCCATGTGTGTGTGTGTGGTGTGTGTGTGTGTGTGTGTGTGTGTGTGTGTGTGTGTGTGTGTGTGTGTCTTTGAGCGCGCGCGCGTCTGCGTATGCGAGTACGGGTGTGCATGTGCTGGCGCGTGCGCGCGTGCGTGCGTGTGCGTGGACGCGCGCACTTGCATGCGTATGAGTGCGGTCCCGTGTGTCCGACGTGCATGTATGTATGTATGTATGTATGTATGTATGTATGTATGCATTCATGTATGTATGTATATATGTATATGTGCGTGCGTGCATGTGTATGTGTGTGTGTGTGTGTGTGTGTGTGTGTGTGCTGTGTGTGTGCATGTGTGTGTATGCGTGTATGTGTGTGTGCGCGTGCGCGCGCACTGGGTGCTTGCGTGTGTGCGTGATTATCTGTTCCCTCCCCTTTCTATCCTTTCATGAAGGAATGGTATGTACATAGATATTTACCTGAATAATACATCATATTTCAAGCCATCGTCATCATCATAATGCACATCCAAGTCCCATGAGTATTTTGTGTATGGACCTTGCCCATGGATACAATAGTAAACATCTGGTGAAAGGCTCGTCTGGATTAAGACAACTGGTGCCTAGTAAACCCAGGGTCACTGTGACATCTGAAAAGCGATCCGTCCAAGTTCTGTCCTACTCACTCCATTCACAGTGCTGACTTGTGACAATTTGATGGCTGGGTTGTTGCCCTTCTTCTCAAGCAGAAACTGCCAGGGACGAAACTGCAACCGATTCAGAGCATGCGAAGAGCTGCGAAATCACTGTCTGGTGTCAGCCCTGAATAAGAGTATAAGAAGCACCTGTCTGTCCGTAGAGATGGATGAAAGTTTGTGTTGAATATTAGAAGAAGAATACTGCGAAAGTACGAAGTAAAATGGACTTTAAACATTTGTTTCCATATAATAACTGGCAGTCTTTGTATCACTTCTCATAGATATAGTATGGAACAATTCATGTTGCAAGGCTGTATTTTTCGGCAGTTACACTCGGAATGGAATTTATCTCCTACTCAATTCCAATTTATTCGTACATAACGCTTTTTTTTTTTCCTCTGTCGACAATTGTTCCATTATTCTTTGTTCCTGTTTAAAGCTGATGGTTACAGCATTGTCATGTCATTTCTGAAAGTCTTAGGTGGAAATAAACAACAGCAACAACAACAAAACAACAAACAAACAAACACAAATCACCAGCTGAAGTGAAAGCCCACCATAGAACCAAGTCAACGCTGGCATGCAATATATTATGAATCAAACGAACGCTGCACCTGGATATAATTCTCATTGAATTTAAGTACAATAGAGCAAAAAAATGTGGAATTTGTTTCCCCAGTGACACAACATTTCACTCCGTTCGAGATTTGAAATTGGATAAACTCCTAACGATACAAAAGGCTTTAGACATGTACTGGATTCAACCTCTCTGTGGGGGAAATCGTACCAGGACATTTGGTACAATTCTATATAGTCGATTGATTCACGCAGTTTAAGACAGCAAAGTACACAGAGATTGCTGATGGATCCAGAGACAGTAAAAACAGTATTTCAAACCAGGTCTGTTCCGGGCAGACTGAAAGTTCTAGTTGGCCTCCAACTCTTTAAAATCTCGGGAAGATATTCGTGTCGTGAAACAGTGTGAGTATGACCGGGATATTCTCACTTTCATGTACGTCACCTTGTAAGTGATATCCGATCTTCCAGAAAATGATGTTGCCGTGCTGTCGAATGTCCCCCCCCCCCCCCCCTCTCTCTCTCTCTCTCTCTCTCTCTCTCTCACCTCACCTTTACCTTTCGCATTTTCTGGCTCTGAGGTTTTTGTGTGGTTGTTGTTTTTCCCTAGAAAAAATCCTTTATGGTTTCGTTAGTCTCTCCTATGATTAATACGAATTCAAGACATTTGCTGGGTTGTAGTATATAGGCGAAGAGGAGGGACAGAGGAAGTAGGGATAAGCTAGGGGGAAAGAGGAGGGACAGAGGAGGTAGGGACAAGCTAGGGGGAAAGAGGAGGGACAGAGGAGGTAGGGACAAGCTAGGGGGAAAGAGGAGGGACAGAGGAGGTAGGGACAAGCTAGGGGAAAAGGAGGGACAGAGGAGGTAGGGACAAGCTAGGGGGAAGGAGGAGGGACAGAGGAGGCAGGGACAAGCAGAGGAAAAGAGGAGGGACAGGGGAGGTAGGGACAAGCTAGGGGGAAGGAGGAGGGACAGAGGAGGCAGGGACAAGCTAGGGAAAGAGGAGGGACAGAGGAGGTAGGGACAAGCTAGGGGGACAGAGGAGGGACAGAGGAGGTAGGGACAAGCTAGGGGGAAGGAGGAGGGACAGGGGAGGTAGGGACAAGCTAGGAGAAGAGGAGGGACAGAGGAGGTAGGGACAAGCTAGGGGGAAGGAGGAGGGACAGGGGAGGTAGGGACAAGCTAGGGGGAAAGAGGAGGGACAGGGAGGTAGGAACAAGCTCGGGGGAAAGAGGAGGGACAGAGGAGGTAGGGAGAAGCTAGGGGGAAAGAGGAGGGACAGAAGAGGTAGGGACAAGCTAGGGGGGAAAGAGGAGGGACAGAGGAGGTAGGGACAAGCTAGGGGGGAAAGAGGAGGACACAGAGGAGGTAGGGACAAGCTAGGGAAAGAGGAGGGACAGAGGAGGTAGGGACAAGCCAGAGGAAAAGAGGAGGGACAGAGGAGGTAGAGACAAGCTAGGGGGAAAGAGGAGGGACAGAGGAGGTAGGGACAAGCTAGGGGGAAAGAGGAGGGACAGAGGAGGTAGGGGCAAGCTAGGGGGAAAGAGGAGGGACAGAGGAGGTAGGGACAAGCTAGGGGACAAAAGAGGAGGGACAGAGGAGGTAGGGACAAGCTAGGGGGAAAGAGGAGGGACAGAGGAGGTAGGGACAAGCTAGGGGACAGAGGAGGGACAGAGGAGGTAGGGACAAGCTAGGGGGACAGAGGAGGGACAGAGGAGGTAGGGACAAGCTAGGAGAAAATGTAGGGACAGAGGAGGTAGAGACAAGCTAGGGGAAAGAGGAGGGACAGAGGAGGTAGGGAGAAGCTAGGGGGAAAGAGGAGGGACAGAGGAGGTAGGGAGAAGCTAGGGGGAAAGAGGAGGGACAGAGGAGGTAGGAACAAGCCAGGAGGAAAGAGGAGGGACACAGGAGGTAGGGACAAGCTAGGGGAAAAGAGGTGGGACAGAGGAGGTAGGGACAAGCTAGGGGAAGGAGGAGGGACAGAGGAGGTAGGGACAAGCTAGGGGGACAGAGGAGGGACAGAGGAGGTAGGGACAAGCTAGGGGAAAGAGGAGGAACACAGGAGGTAGGGACAAGCTAGGGGAAAGAGGAGGGACAGGGGAGATAGGGACAAGCTAGGGGAAGGAGGAGGGACAGAGGAGGTAGGAAACAAGCCAGGAGGGAAAGAGGAGGGACAGAGGAGGTAGGGACAAGGTAGGAGAAAGAGGAGGGACGCAGGAGGTAGGGACAAGCTAGGGGGAAAGAGGAGGGACAGAGGAGGTAGGGACAATCTAGGAGAAAGAGGAGGGACAGGGGAGGTAGGGACAAGCTAGGGGAAAGAGGAGGGACAGAGGAGGTAGGGAGAAGCTAGGGGGAAAGAGGAGGGACAGAGGAGGTAGGGACAAGCTAGGGGGGAAAGAGGAGGGACAGAGGAGGTAGGGAGAAGCTAGGGGGAAGAGGAGGGACAGAGGAGGTAGGGACAGCTAGGGGGGAAAGAGAAGGGACAGAGGAGGTAGGGACAAGCTGGAGGAAAAGAAGGAGAAAATACGAATGAGAAGAAGAAGAAGGGGGACGTCTTCGGAATAGTATTTTTATATTGGAGTTTTTGACCTTGTTTTTAAGAGTAGTTTTAGGTATCAAGCGACAAACAGACGCACTTTGCAGGGCACCACTGCCCAGCCAGATCCACGCACCTTGCCATACAATAGGCCCCACAGGTCTCATCACGCTCCAACGCTGTCCAGGACCTCGCCGGGCCCTCTTACGCTGTATTCCCCTTTCCGCCTTGCACACACATACACACACGCGCACACGCGCGCGCGTACACTCAAACACATGTGTGTGTTCGTGTGTGTGTGTGTGTGTGTGTGTGTGTGTGTGTGTGTGTGTGTGTGCGCGCGCGCGCGCGCGCGCGCGCGCCTGCATGTTTATGTGATTTTTTTTTTCTTCTAATTGTTGACATTTTTTTACGGTTTTTTTTAAATGTCAGTACAATTAAGAGATTATCTCACCATAAATTGGTTTCAGTCAGTTTGCACAGACATAGCCACATACACATGAATGGAGAGAGAGAGAGAGAGAGAGAGAGAGAGAGAGAGAGAGAGAGAGAGAGAGAGAGAGACACTGAGAGAGAGAGAGAGAGAGAGAGAGAGAGAGAGAGAGAGAGAGAGAGAGAGAGAGCATAACAAAGGCACGGGCGCGTAGTCTGTGTGTGTGTGTGTGTGTGTGTGTGTGTGTGTGTGTGTGTGTGTGTGTGTGTGTGTGTGTACGCGCGTGCGCGCGCGTGTGTGTGTGTATTTTGTGCGCTCTCTCTCTCTCTCTCTCTCTCTCTCTCTCTCTCTCTCTCTCTCACACACACACACACACACACACACACACACACACACACACCTCAGCCCAGGAATGTCAACCAGAAGCAGGCGGGGGCCTTTGATGGGCCGTTTACCAGAGAACAAACAAGCAGGCCGACACACAATTACCAGCCAACAACAGGCAGTCACCTTCGCCCCTTCCTGCCAGGCCTTGCCATGGGTGCGCGTGCAAACACCCATCGGAACAGCCACAATCGGGCGCAAAGTGGGAGAGCTAACGACTCTTTAGCACGGAACAGGTCCGAATCTTGTCTTCTACATCAATCGGGCGAGCTCCAGACACGCAGTGTGTTCCAACTATGGTAAATTTATTCGCTTCAGAACGTCTGAAAGACAGTTTTCGTGATAAAACTACAGATCTTTACCTGCCGACGTTATTTATTCATCTAGCATTCTGCGTTTTTGAAAGCGGCTTTTTTAACGGCTGATTGAGAGGTCATGGACTTCAGCCCCCGCGGAGTAAGTCACGCAGCCACACTTTTTTTTTTTTTTTTGAACAATGGGTCAGATCTGATTTTGTATGCTCCGCGATTCCACCTGACAGTGAGCTCTTTAAACACACTGATATAATTCACACACAAACACACACAGACACACACTTTCGCACGCACACACACACACACACACACACACACACACACACACACACACACACACACACACACACACACACACGCCATGCTTTCTCTTTATCGTAATTGACAGTCTTCAACGGGGATCAATGTGCATGCACTTCAATCACAAAACTTTATTGTGGGTTCATATTTCTTGAATTACTTAAACAGACCATGTTACTTCGTTTTGCAGATCGAACCCACACACACACACAAAACACACACACACACACACACAGAGAGAGAGAGAGAGAGAGAGAGAGAGAGAGAGAGAGAGAGGAGAGAGAGAGAGAGAGAGAGAGAGAAGACAAGACAAATTCTTTATTATCGACGGTAATAGATAAGTAAGTTCATGATTTTTTACAGCCAGCCCTCGCCCTCGCCGAGAGAGAGAGAGAGAGAGAGAGAGAGAGAGAGAGAGAGAGAGAGAGAGAGTACAAAACCCTCAGCTCTCTCCGTAATGATTCAAGACATAATTATTCTGGCAATCAACGGGGAGAAAAGTTTCTCTGTTAAAACATCAACATCTTCTCCCTCTTTGACAACTAATGCGATGCCAGCCTCGTGGATGATATGGTCATTCAGATCGGGAGAAAAAACCACAGGGCAAAAGTCCACGGGCGAAAGTCTTCGGATCCGACATAGGGATACCATTGTGCATGCCCTTGAATCGTAGTCACTTGCCACGAGGTTGCTTTGACACAAAGTTTGTTAAATTTCGGGAAGAACGCTCTACTTATAAAAATAACATTTTTTTTTTCTCATAACGAAGCGCTTTTAAACGAGATCTTCTTCTGTTTCTTCTTCTTTTTTTCTTCTTCTTTCTTCTGTTTTTTCTTCTGTTTCTTCTTCTTCTTCTTCTTCCATTGAGCAACCACAATCAACTTTCTGATTCTTACGTCAACTTGATAACTTGTGTTCTGTCGATTAGCGATTAGTTCTTCTCTTTACTGAGCGACTCAGGACAATAGTGCGATCGATGTGGGTCACTAAACAATGATTAAAGGTAGTAGTTTTATTGTAGCTGAATAAATCTCACGAAATAAAATCCAAAATACACGCACGCATAAACCACCGACATCCGACCACTGTAGCCGCCATCTTGTTTTCCGTCTACGAACAGTCTCAATGGGACGCTACAGAAGGTTCGCGGCAAACGTACCATTCCTTGCCCAGACAGTGAGTCCCAAACTTGCAGTGTTACGTTCTGCTCGGGAAACGCACCATGGTTTTTCACGAATTATAGCTACCTGTTTTCATCATGAAAAAAAAAAAATCACGCTAATTAATCTCAAACAAAAAAGGGATAATTTTTGTTAAAGCAAAATTATTACTGATCGAAAAAAACGACACTTTTGACATGAAATCGATTTTTTTTTTTTTTTGGTCCGAAAAACAATTACCTTTCATTTGAAACCCTTTTTCCTAAGCAGAGGCAATTCTTCTATAAGTTTTAAGTTGCACAAACGACTGCTATTGTATCGAAATAAATGGAACAAGATAAGACCCAGTTAGCGTGAGCCGTGAAAACAATTAATGATAACAGTTACTTGCGACCTGCCTTATCTTTGCACTGCAATTTAGTATCATCGTTGTTGTTGTTGTTGTTGTTGTTGTTGTTG
>JADBJO010000835.1:97500-107500 GCA_016801955.1 Conus betulinus
TGATAATCATTCGAAGATGTGCATTGAATTTTCTGAGTCTTTATTTTGTGCAAAACATCAAATATCATGAGAACACGGGTGATGTCACGGGAGTGTACTGTTTCAAAAGACTCCATAAAAACATCTGTGGAACGAAAAAAAAAATAAATAACGACTAAATTCTACAAGCAAGCAGAATAGCAATTAAAAAAAAGTTACTGGGCTGTGAAACCAAGGAACATGAATTACAAACACAAAGCGTTTCGGCATATTGATCTCTTTTAGGCAGAGCAAATAACACTCAAAACGATGAGGACAAAACACAAACAAACAGTCACTTGTCTCCTCGATCTGAGTGCAACAATCTGATTTTGGTGGAAAAACTAAAAGTACAGAATGGAACTGAAAAGAAAAAGGAAGAGACTAAGAAGAAAGTAGAAGTAGTAGTAGTAGTAGTAGTAGTAGTATAGTAGTAGTAGTAGTAGTAGTAGTAGTAGTAGCAGTAGTAGTAGTAATAATAATAATAAATGAATGAATAAAATAGATATCTGAGAAATATAACAATCCATAGGAATTTTGAAAATAAAGAGGGAGTTTAATTCGTTAGGAAGTGGGAAATGGTGATAATCATAATAATAAGCACAACCACCACAACAGTATCAACAACAACAACAACAACAACAACAATAATAATCATAGTAATCATAATGATAATGAAGAGGAGGAGGAGGATTTTACCCAGCTACTACTAGTAGTAGAAGTAGTGGTGGTAGTTCGGTAAAATTCTCCTCCTCCTCTTCCTCATTATTATCATAATCATCATTACTTTTATTTTCAGTATTATTATGGTGTTATAATTATCATTATTATCATTATTGTGATTATTATTACTAAGATTGATAATGATATGGCGATTGTAATGGTAATATGAAAATAACAACGGCAATAGTTATTACAATAGCAATGATGACAACAATAACAATAATAATAATGATGGTAGTAGTAGTAGTAGTAGTAGTAGTAGTAGTAGTAGTAGTAGTAATGATCATAATAATTAGGTTAAAGTATTGGAACTGGTCAATGAGAGGGATATATATATACATATATATATATTGTGTATATATATATGTGTGTGTGTGTGTGTGTGTGTGTGTGTGTGTGTGTGTGTGTGTGTGTGTGTGTGTAACCTACTCTGAACTGTATGATCTCTCTGACTACGTCATCAGTCTTTTCTTTTATGTGTTTGTGTTGTGTGATAAGCTTTGTGCGGATGAAGGATGTGTGTGATTAAACACGATGTTTAGACGAAAGCAAAGTTCTGTTCGCATAGGACGGGGTGTGGGGAGCTGTGTCAGGGATGGGTAGGTAGCCTACTTTGCTACAACTCAAGTGTGTGTTCCTCAGTGTATGTGATCGCGAAAGTCAGGACTGGTATATTTTTTTGAGTGCATGACTTTTCCCCACTCACTACAAAGTTTTTTCTTCCATTGTAATTATGCCATGTAAAGAACAAAGTATTGTGTATCTCATTGAAGATGCTGCATAGCATAGGCGTTGATTATGAGAATCAGAAGAACCAGAATCATCATCATCACCACCATCACCATCATCATCATCATCATCGTCATCATCATCATCATCATCATCATCAACATCATCAGTATCGCCATCACCAGTATCATGATCATCGCCATCATCATTATCATCATTATCCCCCTCATTGTTATCATAATTCTCGTCGTCGTCATGATCATCACCATCGCCATCGTCAGTTTAATCATCATCGCCATCATCATTATTACCTCCACCACGATGGCCGTGTTTCCGAGCGTGCATGTTTGTTTGTTTGTTTGTCTGTCTCTTAACAAGTTCACACACACAGAAAAAAAAAACCTTTTGTAATAATGTTCATGAAATTGCTAGAAAAATGGAGTATATTGGAAGGGACACACTCATCAAGTTCTGGGAGATTTGCGGTGAGATCTGAATAAAGAGACAGATCCAGGATCCCTTTTTCCTCGGCAGAAGTCTTTGCTCTCCCCATAGTGCTCTTCCAGTTATCACGTTTGTCATTGTGTGTTCCCTGCTACTAATACTGTCACAGCGCGGAAGGCGTTGTTGCTCTCCCAGTAGTGCTCTTCTAGTTATCACGTTTGTTCTTGTTGCTCTTCTCGTCATCACGTTTGTTCTTTTTGATTCCCTGCTACTAACCTTGTCACAGCGCGGAAGCTGCTAGCTGGGATTGCCACAGCCTACCTCCACACCTTCGATCTGGTCATGGCAGAGGAGGAGGAGGGGGAGGACGAGGAGAAGGGGAGGCAGGAGCAGCCGAGGGCGGAGGCCGGGAGGCTGCGGTGCCGCTACGTGCTGTACTACTCGCTGGTGCTGGTGGAGAACTTGGCCATGACGGCCGCCTGGCTCCTGCACTCCCCGCTGGACTACACGGTCAAGCTGGCCGTGGTGGTGGCTCTCCTCGGGGCCTTCCTGCTGGCCCTGGTCCTCAAGTTCACCAGCTGCGCCTGTGTGAGGGCTGGGGACGCCCTGCGTTCTGGCTCTGGCGGTCAGGACTCGGTTGCCGGTGAGTCCTGTCTGGTTGTAGAGGGTGTTGTGGACGTGTTACGCTTGACGTTGATTGACATATGAGTTACAAGTATAGTCTTTGGTCTTCTAGTGCATATACTTGAGATAATCAGGTTAGAGATGTTTTTTTGTTCTCCACACAGAGCCAGATTCAGAGCTGGCTTCAGCCTTTCTAGGTCTACTGGGTAAACCTTAAAGCCAAATATATAAATGGAAGCATTTAAACAAACAAACAAACAAACAAAGTTGCAGGAATGTTAAATTCCATTCAACTATCATAGAAGATTAGACCATCGTGTCCTTATAGAATGGATGACTCATAAAAGACTCTAACACAACAAAAACAAAACAAAAATCATAATGGAGTCGTGTTTACACACCGGCCCCGAAGATGGTACGTGACTGCCCTGATGGTAGAATTGATAGTGATTACATGCGCAAAGAGTCGAACCAATGGTGAACCTCCAACCACTACCTGAGAAGCAAAAAAGAAGAAGAAGAGTAGTAGTAGTAGTAGTAGTAGTAGTAGTAGTAGTAGTAGTAGTAGTAGTAGTAGTAGTAGTAGTAGAAGAAAGAAGAAGAAGAAGAAGAAGAAGAAGAGGAAGAAGAAGAAGAAGAGAAGAAGAAGAAGAAGAAGAAGAAGAAGAAGAAGAAGAAGAAGAAGGAGGAGGAGGAGGGAGGAGGAGAGGAGAAGAAGAGAAAGAAGGACGAGGAGGAGAAAGGACGAGGAGGAGAAAAGAAGAAGGAACGACGAAGAAGGAGTAAGAGGAGAGAGAGAAGAAGAAGAAAAGAGAAAGGAGAGAAGAGAGAGAGAGGAAGAAAGAGAGAGAGGAGGAGAGAAAGAGAGAAAGAAGAACGACGAACAGACTAAGAACAGAAAAAGAAGAGAAGAAGAGAGAGAGAGAGAGAGAGAGAGAGAGAGAGAGAGAGAGAGAGAGAGAGAGAGACAGACAGACAGACAGACAGACAGACAGACAGACAGAGACAGAGACAGACAGAGACAGAGAGATACAGAAACAGAGACAGACAGACGGACAGACAGACAGAAAAGAAATGGAAGAAGAGATCGGTGTCTCAGGGCGATGAACGGGTCGTCGGTGTGTTTGGCGGACGTTCGATCAGACTTTCGCAGCTCTCTGTCCTTAGCCAGGTGTGAGTGTGTTGTGAGCTGTTCAGTTTCTCTGACCCCCCCCCCCCTCCCCTCCCCTCCCCTCCCCATTCCCGGACGTCTTCGCCTCATGGGTGGCCCTTCTCCAAGAAACATCAATACGTCAAACTGTCTGTCCAGTCTCTTGAACAGTTTCAGCGGTGCGGCAATTCAAACGAGCTTTTTAATTCATTGCTCGTTTATTTCATACCACACATGCACTGACACTTCTTTGAAAGGCTTACCATCATCCCTTCTCTCTTCACCCTCCTCCCCCGCCCCTTCTCCCGGTTTTCCGACCAACTGCATCCGCCACCGCCACTCCACGCTCGCTACCGATTTCTCCGGCTCCTTTTTTTTCTGCATAAATGAATAAATAAATAAATGAATAAGTCAATTAAAAAAAAATAGATGAATAAATTCATTAGATTAGATAAAAAAAAAAACAAAAAGTAATGTTGTTGCATTACCAGAGTGTTAAAGTCAATATTGTCTTGCTTCTACGCAGAAATCACTGGCAATTTTGCATGGCATTTGCTTTTTTTCTGCATCAGTCTTAGTTTGCCCCTTGAAGGGCGAGGGGCGAAAGGAAACACCCACCCCCCCCCCCCCCCCCCTCCATTGTTTTCACAACCCGTCCTCCAAAATAATGACAAACCTTGAGGCAAGCTGGTATGTCCTCATTTTATACCTCACGGGAAACACCACCTTGTCAGAAAAACACTTCCAAGGGAAGTCACCCAACACCAAAATGGGAGACTCATGTTCAAAATCCACATGATAACTTCCCTTTGAATGACAGCTTCTTTCTGTACAACTGTAATGCTGGATTCGTTTAATGATAAACTTGCCAACTCGTGTGTGTGTGTGTGTGTGTGTGTGTGTGTGTGTGTGTGTGTGTGTGTGTGAGGGGGGGGGGGGGTTGTTGTTGTTGTTGTTATTGTTGTGTGTGTGTGTGTGTGTGTGTGTGTGTGTGTGTGTGTGTGTGTGTGTGATTTGTTTTTGTTTTTTTTTTTTTTTTTTTTTTTTTTTTGTATTTTCAGTTATTTAGAACATCAAGGTGTTTTCTACTTACTTTTACTTTGATCCTAGGTGAAAGAAAATAACAAGGTGAGTGAGCGGCACCATTTCCTAAAGGCCGTCGCAGAACTGGCGTGTCAGTTGTAAAATAACGGCCATTGCACAGTGAATTCTTCCGTCGGAGGACCTGAAATAAAGCAGAAAACTCCTTTCAAATTGTTTTCACTGATTTGACAGTATTTCCATGCCCCAGAATTTGGACAACAAAAAAGGGTTAAGATAACTCTTTGCTTCCACACCTCCAAAAAGAAGGTTTCTTGAATTTGTTTCATCAGTGTTTGTGTCTTTCCAGTTCCTGTTTTCCCTGCATCTCTTTTTGCCTCTTTTCTCCTCTCGTTTTCACCTTCTCTGATCTTTGTTCAATCGTTTATGTGATTATTCATCGATTCATTCACTTAGAACGTTTATTGTAATCGTTGGCTTGCTTGTTTATTTCGCTTTTTTTTTTTTTTTTACGTATTTCCTTTCTGATCCATATTTTTTTCTTATTTCTCGTTTTTTTCATTCATGTTTTTTTTTTCAGTAGATCTGTCTGCTACAGAAGGAACGTGTAAAGCCGTTCTCTCTCTCTCTCTCTCTCTCTCTCTCTCTCTCTCTCTCTCTCTCTCTCTCTCTCTCTCTCTGTGTGTGTGTGTGTGTGTGTGTGTGTGTGTGTGTGTGTGTGTGTTTTAATCTTTCTATTCACCAATATGGCGTGACTCAGTGACTCAAAACGGCATAATTGAAATATCTGTGTGCATCATCATTAGTCATAGTCTATGGAACTCAAGGTCTGACTGAGTAAAACCGAAAAATTTCTTCGGTCTGAACACATGTCTAGTATTTTGTTTTACCTTATTGTCTTTACAAGGGAAACACTGCTGCTCACTCGCCTTCAGACATGATCTCTCTCCGTTGTGTTTTTTTTGTTTTTTCCATCGAGGATTGAATTGAGCTTAACAAGAAAGCATAATAAACATTCCATATATAAATGCCAAAAGAATGCACGTGTGGGCATGTTTTATGGTTCAGAGGGAACCAGACCTTAACAACATTTCAAGGACGCTGACTTTCAAAGGGAGGTAATCGTGTAAGGTTTTGAACAGGGGCTTCCTCGCGGATTTTGCTTCCATTTCTTCCTTTGGTAGTATTTTGGTTTTGTTCGCCTGGGATTTTTTTTTTCATTACGGCAGTACTTTCAACAGAGAACGACGTCTTCTTTTTCAAAACGCCAGCGATCAGGAATTATATTTCTTTTCAATGAATGACAAAACAACCACGAAGGCCTTTCTGCCTTTGGTACACAACTAGAAGAGTCTTCGGGAGAGAGAGATCTCCGTCAAGGGGAAACGGATCACGGATCGGCGCTTTCATCTGGACACGCACCATGAATCCACACCCAGCTTCTATGGGCTCGCCCTTGGGCCGCGGTTTATCTCTCCATCGTGTCTCATTAACAACGGTTCCCTAGTTTTTCGCGCAGTCTTGCTTACAGACAAATGCAGGTGCAACATCAGTAGGCACAGGTAACAAGGGAGTTTTTTTTTTTCCGGCCACGAGTTTAGTACTTACACACACACACACACACACACACACACACACACACACACACACACACACACACACACACACACGTACGCACGTACGCACGCACGCACGCACACACACATTCTCTATCTCTCTCGCTCTCTCTGTTTCTCTCTCTCTCTCTCTCGCTCTCCCTCTCTCTGTAACACACACACACACACACACACATACACACGCGCGCGCATACAGAAGCACGCGCTCACACACACACACACACACACACACACACACACACACACACACACACACACACACACACACACACACACACACACACACCATTTGTATATTCCTTACAACCAGTACTTTAACACAAAACATTTTTATGTCCCTTGATTTTATTCATTTTTTTTTCTGCTCTCTGTGTCTCTAATAGACTCACCACGGTCCTTTACCGGCCTCCAAGCTCACGCATCAGGCGAGGCTGACGACCATCCCACAGTCCACTGGGCGGGCGACAGGCCTCAGATCCACACAAGATCCTCCTGGCACAGACGTGATAAAGAATTTGGCACGTGCATCCCGAGGGACGGAACGAACACGGGCATCTCTTTGGCTACAGTCAGCTCTCTTGCCAGTTCTGACAGCCGACGGCAGGGCAGAAAACGAGGTGACGATCGGAAGAGACGTCGGTCCCACCCTGAAATCTCGCATGCCTTCACCGTGGGGTTGTCGGACTCTGTCTTTCTGGAAGCGCTCAAGGAACAAGAGAGGCTGGCCCAAAGTCATAGCATCCCCATAAACTCTGACCGACGCAGCTTACGTGGTCACCCTCGAGCGATTTCAACCAACAAAGGGTTTGTGACGAAGGAAAACCAGCGACATCTACATGATCTCATCAGGAACCGTTACGACTCGCCCGAATTTGTCTGGATGACGTCATCGGGGACGTTGGCTGAACGTCCCGATGGTTGCTCTTTCGATGACCCCATCCGAGCCTCGCGCCTGGTGCTTCAGTCTCTGGGACCTCATGGACCTGACTCCCACCACAGCTCTTCCTCCAAGTCCAGACGAAGACACAGCGACCAAGGATCTGCAGAGAGACGATTCTGTCGACACGACAAGAGCAGTGTGCGGTTTCAAAACGTCAGCTTTTGCTGGCTAACAGAGCAGAAGCAATCGAACATGGATATCGTCAACATCCCCAGCCCCTGGCAGCATGGAAGAACAAGACTACTGGCGACCCTTATGAATTCCACAGGGACGGAGTTCGGTATCGTTATATGACTCGTTGTCCCTGCGGAGGGTCTCCTTCGTCCACGCCTCGTCGGAGACCAGGCCAGCATGTGCACACGCGGAAGACTCACTCCTATGGCTCTGCTCACCACTCCCACCACCACGTCCACCACAGACCCAAACCCGTCTCCAGAACAGGCCATCATCACAGACATGATTCGAGCAGCTTCCACAAGCCTCGTACAAAGGAGGCCGATAATTTCAGATGTCCGAGGAGCAGCTCGCAGACAAGTGCAGAGGGTTACACCTGGGTGGATGGTGTGTGTCCCCCAGAAAGCCACCCAGACCGCCCCACCTTCATCACACACCCGTCTGGACAGCGACAGTTCTGTCAGCAGCAGCAGCAGCAGCAGTGACAGCAGTAGTCCAGAAGAGTCCCCTCGTCGTCGATCTCGTTGTCGTCGCCGTCATCATCACCGAGGCAACGCCAGCAGCGAGCGAGCAGCCACGTGGCCTAGACGAAAGAGGAGGCGGGCGTATGGCAGCAGAAGAAGGCGCACGGCTCTGCCCCAAGACGCAGTATCCACCCAGAAGGTGGTACAGTCCTGGCTGCAAGGGCTGGACACGGACAAACCGTGGCCACAGCTTCCCTACAACGCTTACAGTGACGGTGAAGAGAGCAGACAGCTGTACGACAGACCTGGTGTGCAGCCTTACAAAAGAAAACTCCCCTATCGTGAGTACAGCTTTTCTGGGACGCTACGACGACGACGACGACGACGACGATGAGGAGGAGGAGGAGGAGGAGGACGAAGGCAGCGAGGACAGTCATTTCCTGAAGCAAAAATCAAAATATGTCCCTGGTCATTCCAACCAGTACTTTAACAAAAGAATTCAGCTGAACATGAGCCCTCTTTCGAACATTTACTCTTCGGACGATGCCTATTCCTTCCACGGTGGACAAGTCAACGAAACAAGCAGGCGGGATTCTCCGACTGCTCAGAACACAAGACTTTCAGGGACGGGCATCCCACTATCGGTTGAAGAACACACGCCGCTCTCCTCTTGTTTTAAACAAGACGTTCGCTCTGTAGGTCGTCCAGTCTGCCCCGTGTCTTCTTCAGAATCTCGTCAACAGCTTGACGGTAAGATGGACCGTATGAACACTGTTAACACTAATAATCCTAGGTCAAGGGTCAAAGTTCACAGTCAGCAAACATGGTCAAGGACAAATTTGCCAAATTACTCACCCCACGCGCAAGTGGCTGACAGCGGGGTATCGTTGTCCACCGTGCAAGACAGTGACGGGTCAAGGTCAAATGCTCAAGACCGTTCACGTGTGAACACACGAGGCTACTCGTCGGTGTTGAAAACTTCCGGTTCCGGTATCCGCACGCGGCCACAGTCGGACGTAGCAAGGAGACACGGACAGCGTCAGACAGCGCTTTCACCGGAACTGCCCATCAACGTGAAAAAGGACGCTGACCAAGCTTCCGGTTACCTGGACTCCAACAAAGACCGACAGGAATCTATCACTTTGACACTGGATGTGGACGAATCTCTCGTGTAGGCAGGGGTAACATTTACTTCTTGGTCAGAACAATGTACTGGGAGGGAAGATCTAAGATGGGAAGGAGGGGAGGATGCGTGGAAAATTCCACAAAGAGGAAGGACGAAAAATGTGGATGACTTCATGGGTTTGAATTGTGCTGTGTTCATTTATTTCATGTATACGTTAACTCGTTTTCTTGGGGGTGATTTGGAGAAGTATTTATCTGAGTCTACGCTGGTGTGCTTTGTCTAATCTAATCATATTTTGATTCTTCTGGCATGTTCTAAAGAAAGAGCGAGAGAGAGAGAGAGCGAGAGAGAGAGAGGGGGGGGGGGAGGGGAGGGTTCAAGAACTCCAATCCTCAAGGTTTAACTTTTTGAATGGGCCAGTAGTTCACAACAGAAAAGAACATTGCAAAACAGTACTATAACAATCAACGTACACGTACATAACAGCAGAAATAATCCCCAAATCACAACGAATCTCAAGAGATACAAGCTCATCCTACTACAGTATCATGCAAATTGAGCTTTGTGTAAGTGAATGGTTCGCATTGTTTCACGCACGTTGTTTTCCTTGATGCCATACACTCAACAGCCGATTTGACAGGATTTGTTCTTACCAGTTTCCGCCCCATTAGGGTGTCATCGTGACCAATAAAGGACCCAAACCAGACTTCCCTTGGTCAGGACTGTACAGTCGACAGCAGCCATAACAACTGCCAAGTAGACAGACAGACAGACAGACAGACAGACGGACGGACGGACCAAGTGACTTCTTCGGGATAAACAATGTGTTGATAGCTAATTAAAAGATATTCGCACAATCCCTACTCCCTCTCAAACACACACATTCACGCATGCACGCACGTATGCACACACATACCCACGCGTACACATAATCGGACACACAATTACACA
>JADBJO010000835.1:122500-130000 GCA_016801955.1 Conus betulinus
AAGAATGTGCTACGTGTTTAAATAGGAAAACTGCCACCACACAGTTGAGTCAGTTTCATCCACTCAGTAGATGTGTCTGAGAGTGTTGCTCAATTTTCAATCCACCACTGCAGGTGTCTGTATCTCCAGGCCCTGGTTAACATCAGGATAGAATCATGAAAGGAACACAAAGCACAGCCCTGTCTCACATCAAAATCGATTTCACAGCATCGTCTTCTTCATCTGAACCCTCGTTGATCATATTCATCGCAAAAATGCCATCTGGTCTTGTGGTGACCTCGGTTTTGTTTTTTCCTCCCAACATCCACGTCTGGGTGAGCTGGAGTCAAAGTCTTCGATTTCGGCAGTTCGATATAGGAACTGTCGTTGGATGGACTGGTTGTAGTGCCCCTCAGGAAAGGGATCGCGTACAGACTCTGGCTACACAACTAGGCTCCCTTTGCTGTGCCGGTGCTGGAGCTGTCAGTGAACAAATCTGGGTGCAGCTGTGTAAGGAGGAGAGGAAAGAAACACCGTGCGATATTGTCGCCAGCAAGACTACTACCACCACCACCCCCACCACCACCCCCGCCCCCCCCACTCCTACCCCTACAAACATATACAAACAAAAATAAAAACAAAACGCCCCCCCCCACCCCCCCACCCCCCCACCCCTCTATCAAGAATACAAAACGGACTATAGCGACTGATGGGCTTCGAACTTACAAAACCCTCAATCGCCTGTTCAGCCAAATGTCTCTTATCCGTCGTCTGAAAAAAAAAAACATCTTGGATTAGAACCTATGACCCTTCGGTCGTCTGCCCGGCCAAACTGATGTCTCACGTCCACGGGTTGAAAACCTCCCTCGATTAGTGTCGGAGCACAAAGCCCGAAGTTGTGTGACCACGGGGCAGCCTGGCCCCGTCTGTAAACAACGGTGATCTGTCACTTCCTGTGGAACGGGATTAAAGGACCTAATTGAAGGCTCTGTTCAACCTGCTCGGCCCAAGAGAGGATTCGGAGGATTAAGCTGTTTCCTTTCTTTTCTGCTTGTGTTTGTCTCCCGTTTCCCCTCCTCGTTTCTCTCTCTCCCCATCGTCTGTTTCGTGCAAGCTTATCTCCACCCCCCCTCCCCAATTCCCCCCAAAATTCCCGGGGGGGGGGGGGGGGGGGGGCTTTGACTTAATATTGGTTCAGACTCCACTTCTCGAAAAGTCCTTCGAATAACATTATTAAACCTAGGTTCCAGGGTGTGAACGCATGCATAACATCTTGCGCACAGGTATAATCCAAATAATCCAAATACCAACTTTCCGAAGAGAAACATACCCAGGCCGTTGGCACTGGTGACACATATTCACATAGCATGCATCCTTCGTGACAGTCAAAGACATAACGAAATCCTGAGGGCCTGAATGATATGGAACACGAATGATTAGCGCCAGCAGGTAACTCTTCAGCAGACTCTACCCAGAGAGGCAGCCCATGTGTAACTGTGAGTGTGGATCGTAAACATGCTTAAAGCTTGGTCTCTAACTGAAGACTGGCGCTGTATGTTAATCGTCATCGTCGTCGTCATCATCGTCGTCGTCATCATCATCATTCTCATCAGCATCATTGTCGTCATCATCATCATCATCATCATCATCATCATCATCATCATCAACATCAACATCAACATCATCATCATCATTCTCATCATCATCGTCATCACCACCATTTTCATCAGGATCAGCAGCAGCATCCTCATCTGACATATCAAAGTTTCAGGTGTGGACGTTAAAAAGGAATACAACTGGATAGGGAAAGCTAGCCCTGAAATGAGTGAGCAGGGGGACAGTAGATCAGAGTGGCGGACTTTGTACCGAGCCCCCCCCCCCCCCCCCCCCCCCCCCCCCCTCACAAAGCCTTCAAGCTGGGGTGATCTGTCACCTCCTGCGTGACAGGGTTAAACCCCCTAATTGTGAGGTCTGGGTTATCTCCTCGTGGAAAGAGAGGATTACCGTGAATCTGTGCTCTCTGTCCTGCCTGTCCCCTAACCCCTCTCTATCTCCTCTCTCTCTCTCTCTCTCTCTCTCTCTCTCTCTCTCTCTCTCTCTCTCTCTGAAATGTAGAATGATTTGAGATGTTCAAGGAATGAAACAGATATCGTTTAAAATGACGATTTGCTTACACAGTGTATAATCAGAGGATTATGTTGTTGTGAACTTAATTGCAAAAACCCATTTCGAAAGCTTGGAGTCTTATGTGCAGAACAATCCTTTCTTCAAGAGTTTATAACTAGGTGGATTGAATTCCCTTTCATTTTTAAAACAAAATCTTTTTGTGATAGTTGTTTTTACCCATGAATATGAAAGTGTAAAAAAAAAATCACATGAATCGGATAGTCGGTCACCAATAGATTGCATTTTTTTTTTTTGAAAAGAAAGATCTAGTTGTTTTTTTGAATGGTTGACCGTTTGGTTGGCTGGTTGGTTGGTTGCTTGGTAGTAGGCTGTTTGATTGGTAGGGTTGGTTTGATTGCTTGCTTGCTTGCTTGCTTGGTTTTTGCTTACTCAGGAACCTTATCAGATATGCCTGTTCCTGCTGCGTTTCCGAGGGAAATGCTTCACTCGTGTCATAAGGCCTCATCTCCAAGGATATTAAAATGTCAATGTGTCAAATGTCTACTTCGCCCGACCTCCTTCTCCTCCTTTGCCCCTCTTCCAGCCCCCCCCCCCCCTCTCTCTCTCTCTCTCTCTCTCTCTCTCTCTCTCTCTCTCTCTCTTTCTGTCTGCACTGCAGCCCACAACATCACCTGTTATGGCCATCAAAGAGGCTCTGTTCACAAACTGTCACCCCGTTTCAGGAAATACTTGAAAATTCTTCTAAGAATGGACATCAAGTATTTTTGCCAGACTGCGTCTTAACCGGTCATGAGGAGGTGGGTGGAGGAGAGAGAGAGAGAGAGAGAGAGAGAGAGAGAGAGAGAGAGAGAGAGAGAGAGAGAGAGAGAGAGAGAGATTTTCGAAAGCGAACAAGCAGTCTCTTGTTGAAGAAGTTTATTTGAAAACAATTCTCATTCTCAAAACAGTCAGTATCCGTAGTAACGTCCGAAAATCAATACACATATATTTACATATTTTAGGGCATGTTTCTGGGAAAATAAACATAACATTTCTGTATAGCTGTCAGTCATTGATTCGAAAATGGAAAACAAAACAATTGTATACAACAACAACAACAACAACAACAACATCAACCGAACACTGTGAATATCATTAGCACTCCAATCAACTACTTTCCATCTAGACCTTTGAAGAAAGCTGAGAGAGAGAGAGAGAGAGAGAGAGAGGAGAGAGAGAGAGAGAGAGAGAGAGAGAGAGAGAGAGAGAGAGAGAGAGAGAGAGAGAGAGAGAGAGAGATGTTTACACGCTCTTAAGAAAAAGAAAACTACTTCAAATACTCATTCACTTGTATTATCTTTATTCCATTATTTATTTCGCATTGAGATAACTTCCATATCCGATGAATTATTTCTGAAAGTTTATTGGTAATAGAAAATGATAGTGTATACACACACACACACACACACACACACACACACACACACACACACACACACACACACACACACACACACACACACACACACACACACACACACACACACACACACACACACACACACACACACACACACACACACACACACACACACACACACATACACACACGCACACACACACACCCCCCCCCCCCACTACTGCTCGCGCGTCTCCTCCCCCCTCTCTCTCTCTCTCTCTCTCTTACACACAGGCACACATATGTAAGATTGCTTGCGCATCATTCTACATAGCACTTACGACCATAACACTTCATGTTTGCACATGATAGCAAACACAGAATGTATTCCCATATACACGTGATCCAGATAATGTAAAACAACAACAACAACACAACAACAACAAAAAACACGTATATTCTGAGGTTCATGCCTGAGGTAGACTACAGAGAGTTTTATGACTAAGGCAATGTATGTTGTGAATAACAAATAACATTGAATATATTCATTTCAGTTGTCTGCTTCATGTGTGTGTGTGTGTGTGTGTGTGTGTGTGTGTGTGTGTGTGTGTGTGTGTGTGTGTGAATGTGTGTGTGTGAATGTGTGTGTGTGTGTGTGTGTGTGTGTGTGTGTGTGTGTGTGTGTGTGTGATGATGAGAGAGAGAAAATGACAGTGTGTTTGTGCGTGTGTGTGTGTGTGTGTGTGTGTGTGTGTGTGTGTGTGTGTGTGTGTGTGTGTGTGTATGCGTGCGCGCGCGTGCTTGTGTGTGTGCGCGCGCGTGTGTGTGTGTGTGTGTGTGTGTGTGTGTGTGTGTGTGTGTGTGTGTGTGTGTGTGTGTGTGTGTGTGTGTTCGCGCGCGCGCGCGCGAGAGAGATGTATGTGTGTGAGAGAGAGAGAGAGAGAGACGCAGACAGACAGAGAGAGAGACAGAGACAGACCAGATTGAGAGACAATCAAACAGGCAGACAGACAGACAAAGAAATAAACATATACGATTTGAAAGATCGATCCATATGATTTTATGTACACTTCATGCTATAGTGGACGATTTTTTCATGGGGCTCCCAAAACACAGCACACCACCGTAACCTGTGAACTGACCCTGAGACGGACAAACTAAGATGGAAGACCGACCCCAAGGAGGGAAGATGATGGATCGGAAAGGGAGGCAGGAAGAAAGGTGGACAGGGACAGGGCAGAGAGACGCCGAAGGGCGGAGAGGGTAAGAAGATGGGGAAGGGGGGTGGGGGGGGTTAAAGGGGGGGGGGGGGGGGGGCAGTTGAAGGGAAGGGGCAAGAGAACATGCTATCGATATGAATATTCTTTCCCGGTGAATTTTTTGTGTTTCTCGGCAGGCATCAACCGGATCCGCCAACCGACATTTTGTCTTGTATGACAAGGAGGATCAAGCGATGGGGGAGGAAGGGTGGAGGGAGGGGGAGAGCAGGAGGAGGAGGAGGAGGAGGAGGAAGACGAGGATGGCGGGGGGGTGAACATCAAGAACAATATCGAGAACAACAGCAGTAATAACAAAAGAAGTCTAGTAGGCTATAACAACAGCCTTCTTACATACACACACACACACACACACACGTATGCACGCACGCACGCGCGCGCGCGCGCGCGCGCACACACACACACACACACACACACACACACACACACACACACACACACACACTCACTCACTCACGACATTATATCTTCACCGACAGTCAAATGAATCCAACGGGCTGTGTGAAATTGTAGCAACAACACAACAACAATGATAATAACGACGACAATGATGATGATGATGATGATGATGATGATGATGATGATGATGATGATGATAATGTCAACATAATCGAAACAATATGACACCTCCACCACCATCCAACCCCCCCTCCTCTCTCTCTCTCTCTCTCTCTCTCTCTCTCTCTCTCGTTTTACTAGCTGTAAATTTTCTTTTTATCGTAACATCTTTGTTTTGTAATTGTGTATATGGATTCTCATTTAAACGGCCGATTTCAAAACAAGATCGCTGAGACCGAGAACTACACGCACTAGATTCGCGATCGAGAAGTTCGTTAATCAAGACTGCCTTTGAAGTTGCTCTAATGGGACAGGCCTCTTGCCACCTGTTCCTGGTTTGCCCCCCCTATGATTGTACAGCCCCCTTCAGTGGCCCCGGAGACTTCGTCTCTTTGTCCTCTTTCGCCTACCCGCCATTTTCGTTTCGCTTAATCACGGTAAAACTAAGTTATTCTCCACCCGGACGGGGCAAAATATTCGCAAGTGCATTCTCCGAAGTGGCACCATAGAGAATAATTTGCAGTTCAGTCTCTCTCTCTCTCTCTCTCTCTCTCTCTCTCTCTCTCTCTCTCTCTCTGTAGTACATTTCCTTATGTCCCCCCACCCCCACTCTCTCCTTCCCCTTCATTATTGTTATTTTCATTTTCATTTTTATTTTTTGTTTGTTTGTTTTGCTTTTTTTCATTTCTCTTCTATTTTCATTTGATGTTCCTTTATGATTCCATGACCGCTTCAATTGCTCGTTTGCTTTCTTACATTATTTCATTTCACTGCATGTTGTAGTCCCTACTCTGGGCGAGGACTGGATGTACAAAAACAAAGCGCGTCAATGCTTGTCTTTTATCCTCGTATATAAAGAATTTTGTCTTGTCTTGTCTTTTTTCTATCACACACACACACACACACACACACACACACACACACACACACACACACACACACACACACACACACACACACACACACACACACACACTCACGCAAGAGCACATTATACATGTGCAAAATCTATGCACAGACACCCCTACCAGTTTATGTTGTATAAACACTTGCAACGCTTCTCATTTTCCACCACATTGTGTGTTCTCGGGCGATATTTCTTCCTGACTATGTACTTCTTTTTTTTTTTTCAAATAGAAGGCCAAACTAATGTCTTGTCCAGCACATTAGGTGAGCCGGGAACGGGTGTATCAGAATCACCATTTAGAGGGGGGGCTACAGGAAACGGACAAAACGGGAACAGGCAAATCGAGAAGACGCCCCTGTAACCCATGTCAGGTGGTAACTGGGGTCATGCTGACCCAAAACTGCCCAACATACACCAGGACATTTGGAGAGGAGATGGGCACTGCTGAGCATACCCCCCCCCCTCCCACTGCTCACTGAAAATGGAATCAATGAATTTTCCGACACATTCTAAGGCGGTGACATACTGCGTAGCTCCACAAGAAAGCAGTGAAGATGTTGCAAAGATCTGTATTCCATGTTACATGATAATGACATTTGTAAATATGTTTCTGTTCCTCAGCTTGTTTATTTCAGTTGTATAAGCAGGTCAAGAGATTGGGGAAATAAAATTTTGCACAAAGATCGTACAACACAAAACACAAAAAAAGTGAATATGAATATTGCCCATGTTGTTCACAAGACATCTCAAAGTGACAACAAAAGTCATGTCGGAAAGATAAGAAGAACAAGACGCATTTTTTTCCCTTCCTTTGTTTTGCTATTCATCTGACAAAACTCAGCAAAACACGGCGAATTCTCAATAATGTGATTCTAGTCAAAAGGAAACGACAGAAATGTCCAAATGGTCACTCCGACCTTATTTTCATGTCTCGTTTCAGACCCAGGCAAGAGTGCGCTAGTTGCTGAATTTCTATGAAAACAACTGTGACAAATATACACACAGTGCTGCCTTTGCATTTTACAACTTCAAACTATCCAAATATGGAGGGAAAAAAAAAAAAAAAAGTGTAAAGGCGCCCTACAGTGCAGAAGAATTTCAAACTGACCATCGCGAGAAAACGGACAAAAACAATCACAGCAACAGCCAGCAAACCGAGCCAGCATACACGCAGGTCATCTTGACATGGTGTACGCACATTTTTTTTTTCACGTGCCATAAGTATATTCCGGCTTTCCACGACTGTGCACGTTCTTTCATCATCATCATAGCAG
>JADBJO010000835.1:132500-140000 GCA_016801955.1 Conus betulinus
ACACACACACACACACACACACACACACACACAGAGAGAAAGAGAGACAGAGACAGAGAGACAGAGAGAGAAGCAAACAAACAAAACTTAAACAAACAAACAAAAAAAAACTAATAAAACTTGACAGCAGCAATACTCATCGATGGTCAGCCATAAACAAGCAAAAGCACTCAACAATAGCAGCTGCTGACATTTTTGTGTGCGTGTCTAACACTTGTAACATCTGAAGATGTCATCATCCAAAATTCACTTGTTTGTTTGGTATTATGTATAATCGCCACTTTGTGACTTGCTTGTGTGTTTATTTATATTTTGGCTTACACGGTGAAAAATGTTCATTTTCATCATAACTAAAATTCATATCAACCTGAGCGTGAGCGGAAGGGAGGAGGGGGATGGAGGGGGGGGGGGGGGGGGGAGGGCGTTAGGGGATGAACAAGAATAGAGAAAAGGACATGATGAGGAATAGGAAGAAAGAGGCATGAGAAGACAGAAGAGGAGAGGAACATGAGAGAGAAAAAGATGAAGGAGACGAGCAATGAGGATAGTGAAGACAGAGAGGTGAAGAGGAGAAAGAACAATACGAAGTCAAATAAAGAGAAGGATAACAACAAAGAAATGAGGAGGAGGAGGAGGGATGGGGCGAGAAGGGTGGCAGAAGCAACAACATCAATGCAATAACGATGAATAAAGATGATTCTGAATAGCCCGAAGTCGTGTGCTCCGCTTATATTCTCAACACAATAATTGTTTCATTCGACCAAACTGCTCCTTCACTCTTCAGGCTGCGCCTTCATCTACACCATCACCAGCAACAGCAACAGCATAACAATATTGACAACAAAAATAACACAAACCACAAAAAAAAATTTGAGGTATACCATGTGTTCCTGACTTTCGCGAGGTTGCCACTTGAAGAAAACATGAACGACCAAAAAAAAAGTTAGTTGAATAATTATTTTGACGAAGTGATTATTTAAAAAAAAAAAAAAGAAAATCGGGAGTACACCCATTGATTCTGTACATAAAAAGTTTCACTCATAAACAAATGTCAACGAAATTGAACCATGATAAATCAATGAGAAAAAAAAAAATGAAATGATGAAAAGTGCTAATGACCATCTTAGTCTTTGAAAGTTTGGTTTCATACAGATATTTACAGAAATTTACACTTACCCGAAGTAGTTCACACTTGCCTTGGAAGCATTTATTTTACCACTTCATTGAACTATTTCTCACGGTTTTTCTCCAGTTTGAACACAGTTTTGTATGTGTCACTTGCTGCAAGCATGGGAGAGAGAGAGAGAGAGAGAGAGAGAGAGAGAGAGAGAGAGAGAGAGAGGAGGGGGGGAGAGGGGGGAGAGAGACAGATAGCCAGACAGACAGACGAGAAACAGACAGACAGACAGACAGACGGAAGAGCAACGAAATTATATAGAAAAGCAAATGCAGATAACCAGTCTTTCATTCTCGGAAGCCTTGACAGAATTTAGGAAAGAAAAAGACGCAAAAACAGAGAAATAAAAACACAAAACTAAGAACGTTTCTGTGGAAAGCCTAAATTATGGAACTTGAAAATTCCTCCTGATGTTTCTGCTGGTACCATGCACCTCCGCGGGAAGGAGAACATACTCGCGGACGCTTGAAGAGCCCCGCCTTGCAAGAAAAACGATTGCTCAGCCTGGGCTGGAGACGCCTTTCGGAGTTGCGGCTTCTCCTCAGCTGATGCAACACACAGAACTGGAGTTAGGACCTGTCAGACCCCCAACAACTGCAGGCATCTAGAAGAAAACTGGAAATGTTATGTTTCGACACATTTCTGTTTGACATTTCCATGAATGAAACATTTTTGTAAATTTACAAAATTTACTCTAGTTCAGTCTTTTAAAGTGTTTGTGACTAACAATATTATAAGTCTGTTCATGAACAATGGTGAATGTGTGCATTTTTGATTTGCTTCTTTATTTCCGTTTTCTAGCTTTTTGACTGAAAAACGGGATTCCTGACATTTCTTGAGAAGAGAGAGAGAGAGAGAGAGAGAGAGAGAGAGAGAGAGAGAGAGAGAGAGAAACAGACAGACAGACAGACACAGACAGACAGACACAGACACAGACAGACAGACAGACAGAACAAAATACAGAGACAGACAGAAAGAGAGGGTGGAGGGAAGGTAAAGAAAATTCAAGAGAACTCTTCTTTTTTATTTGAAAACTGACGAATGGTAGTCATCCTAACCATGAAACTGGTTTACCACTAGATGTTTGAATGACGAGCTCCTTTCACCAAGAACTCCGCGCACGGTTAAACCCCTTGCGTTCAGGTCTTTGCTGCAGAAACCACCACTATGCTGCCCTGAACTGAAATTAACAGACGACTTCACCCATCCACTGACACGCCGTTAACGCCACGGCAAAAACGTTAGTTCCTTCCCGAGCCACAGCCACATCACCAGGACTGAGGTCCGAGAGACAAGCCGTGGTCGGTCGTTGATACGCACACGAGGACACCCTATCCGAAAGATGAGGTCATCAACACAGCAATCCCCCAATGCAGCGTTCTAGTCACTGCCATGTTGATGATGATGATGATGATGATGATGATGATGATGATGATGATGATGATGATGATGATGATGATGATGATGATGATGATGATGATGATGATGATGATGATGATGTCGAAATCTCGTTGACCCTGTGAGGCTAAATGATGAGTTCAAAAACTGCCGTCACTGTCCAGGTCGGTACCCGTGAAGCCGTCGTCCACACTGGAGCTGAAGGTTTCGGGCGGCAAGGCGCTGTCCTCGGACTCGCTGCACATGTACCACGCCTCCTGGCGGCTCCCAACACTGTGCTGGCGGTTCTCTCCCCTTGGCCCTGACGACTTCCGCTTCTTCGGCTGTTTCCTGCGTCTGTCTCTCTGCTGGGGTTCTTTGCGTCTTCATCAGCGAAGTGTCCTTGAGTGTCTTTTGCTCTTTGGAGTCTCTGTGCTTACTACCTGAACTGCTGTTGTCATGTTTGTTGCTAACGTGTTTTGTGCTGGTGCTGCCTTTGCTGGGAACGTCCTGACTGTCTCTGTCTTTTATGTCTATGACCCGTGCCGAAAGTTTGTCTGAGGTAGTTGAGAGTTGATTGCTGTCCTCGACACACACCTGCACGTTTTCGTACACAGGTTCGAAGTGGTGGGTGAGGTACTGGGGACTGACTGACTTGGTGGGGCTGCTGTCATCGTCTGATTTCTCAGCGATAGCCTTCACCTGCAGTTTGCTGGGCACGTGCTAGCACTCGTCCGTTCCTTCACCTCTTCCGAGGTGTCGGGAACAGGACTGGACGCTGGTCCACTCTCCGCCAGCGTGGGAGCGTTTGCCACGCGTGATGGAGAGGACGCTTCGCGTTTCCTAGTCCTGCCCGAACTGTGATCTCGCTGCTTCTTCTTCTCCCCCTGCTTGTTCTTCTTCAGCAGCCCCCCGTGCTTCCTGCTCAACCCCTCCGAGTCGCTGACGCAGCTCTTGCCGGCGTCTCGCTGCTCCAGGTTTTCCGTCCGACAGCCCGGATCCTGCTGCGAGATGGTGAAGACGTTGGGTTGGCTGTGGTACTGCTTCTCCTCGCCCTTGACGTGCTGGTGATGGTGGTGATGGTGGTGGTGGTGGTGGTGTTGTTGTTGCGGCTGCTGCGGGCTGCAGCACGGACACACCGTCTCGGAGTCGGAGGAGGAGGAGGAAGAGGCGTCCTTGCGGTGGGCCTTGTGGTGAGAGTGGAGCGCGGGCTGACCGGGGATCCCGTACAGGACGTCCCCGGCGCCCACGCCGCCTCTCTCACAGTCCGGACAGCGCGCTGTGTGAGCCGCCCTGAAGATGGACGACACCTCGGAGTCGCCGGGCGACAGGTGGCTGTAGCAGCAGGGGCAGACGTGGCACTGGGGGTCCGGCGAGGGGAGGTCCCACAGAGTGCTGGGCAGGTGCGTTTTGGGCAGCTTGGGCCACTCCAGCAGGGCGGGGTGTTGGGGGAAGCCCTCAGTGCCCCACCTCTCCGCTTCCTGCTTCAGGAGGCACCTGCAGCACACCGGGCGTTTGGTTAACGCAGGAACACACGCTACCGTGTGCTGGCAACTGCCAGACACAGCACAGGAGTGAAATGTCACATATCTACTCAACAGTTGAACACCGAGAAGCACCTCAGGAATGAGTGTCGCAATATCTTCACAATACGACAACAGATAGCGCACGAATATGTTCACACAGTGACGCAAACACACAATAAAACATAACATTACCTATAAACACCTGTATGTAACACAGGTATAAACATCATATTATCTACACAACACGCGACAAAACATCGCAATGTCTGCGTAACACAAGAATAAATGTCATGATAAGTATATGATACCGGGATGACAACAAAGGAATGACTATCACAATATCTGTACAAGAACGGTATACAACAAAGGAACATGAAGAAGCAGGAGGTGGAAGGAAGAGGAAAAAGAAGGGGGGAGAAGGAGAAAGAAGAAAGAAAGAAGAAGGGAGGGAGGGAGCAAGAAGGAAGGAAGGAAGGAAGGAAGGAAGGAAGAAAAGAAAGAATCCCATACCAACAACTCTGTAAAAGTTTCAAGATCCATTCAACCGTGGGGTATTTGCTTTTGTCGGGGGATGTGGTGGGGGAGGGGTATAAAAGTTGGGAGGGTGGTGGAAGGGTTGATGTATCACGCTGAAGACAGAAGAGCAAAACACAAGAACAAAAAGAGCAAAACACAAGAACAAACAGGACCGAACGAAACGAGCCCCTGCCTTCAGTCAACGCCAGGCGCGCAGGATACACACACATGCCGTCTAAAGGTCGCTTACTACTGACCTGTACCGTTCCATGCTCTTCTCCTGGCGCAGCGCCCACTCCTTGTCGGACTCCGGAACAGACCCCCCGGGACATACTTCCGGAATCATGAGGTGCTTGGCGATGAGGCTCTCCCCTGAAGGCAGCCAGGCAGGCACCGTGCACGACTGGGTCTCGTCCGACCCTTCGTACCTGCTCACACAACAGGTAACACACCATCAAAGGACATGCCAAGGTCGTGAATATGTTACGAGTATATCTAGACAAGCGAAAGCGGAGTGTTCTCAATACAGATAATCATTGCGTGTGAAAGTTGATTCCCCTATCTTTTTTTTTATTTATGCGCATCAGAATGGAATGGGACTACTTGGGTAAAATCAGCTGACACAAAGATAGGGGCACAGGGGGTGAGTTCTATTGCTAGAAATATGACGCCGGGTAGGGTTGCTCGTGAATTCAGTCTATGAGTGATTGTCGTTGGTAAAGATCTTTTAAATAGTTGAGAGAAAGAAATGGTTAGAGGATAAGCCTGTGGCAGCTGATACGTAATTCAACTGCGGTTTCTATGCTCTGCCTGAACACATTTGTTGGTTTCAAAGTGAGTTGACTGTAGGTGGAAATTCAAACAAAAGGAAAAATTAGTGCCGCCGCCAAACGAAAGAAACAAAGTACAAGACAAACACGACGCGTTTTTTATCTCATTGATCTTCTTCAGGCAAGACAAACATTTAAGACAATGAGGACGAAGAACGAATAGTCACCTATCTCCTAAAATTAGGATCAAAATGGACATAAATTTGCGCCCAATGTGAGAAGATAAGTGACTGTTCGTTTTTCGATTTTATTGTCATGAATGTTGTTTATCTTGCTTGAAGAAGACTGAAGAGGTCGAAACGCGTCGAGCTTGTCTTGTAACTTGTTTGTTTGTTTCGTTCGGCGACACACTTATATGTCTCTTTAGTTTTAAAACACAAAACACACACACACACACACACACACACACACACACACACATTTACGTGGACTGCATATGGTATGTGTAATGCTTTGGGCGCTTATTCTTCATTGTGGTGTGTGACCACACACAACAAACTATCGTGTCAAGGTTAAGGCCGTTCTTTATTGGTTGACCTGTTCACGACCCTTGATCGTCTCGCCGTGCCTTGAACGTTTAAAAGTACATCACTCCAAACCAAGTCAGCTAGTTATACCATTCATTCACTTCACATACATAACAGAAACTTTGTCACATCAGTCGTAAGTCTCTCTCTATAGAAGCGTTTACGTTCTTCTCTTTGTTCAGAAGCGATGAACTATTCTCTTTGTTCAGAATGAACTATTACGGTCTAAGAATAAGACTAAGCTCTACAGCCATGATGTGGCCTTCGTGGTCAACTGCGGTGTAAACACCAGGACCTGACCGAGCGTTTCAAAAGACGATAGCCATCAGCACGCTTGCTTTGTCACTCTAACTTCCGTTCCTGATTCCCCAGTTTCCCACTTCCCGCCTCCTAACCGCCAAATGTCACATGAACATTTCATTCCCCAACAGAAAAAGCATCTGCATAATAGCAGGTATACATAAAAGTCGGATCTTTTTACAAGGGGTGCGGAAATAGAAGAGGCGTACTGCGGGCAATTATGCTAATGGCTTTTGTTTATCGGCAGTCCATCTTACTGGCAGTTGACAGGACAGAAAGCAGCCGAAGAGTACAAGGATCGGTGTGTAAGAAACCAGAATCACTCAACGCAAGGAGCACGACCGATCACTCACACTTCAAACATGACTCTTCTTCGTTGTGCTCTCAATCTGTCACGGATCAAGACGAATTGAATCGTAAAACTACATCCTACTACTTCTCCACCCTGTCCTCCTTTGTGGCTTTTTTTTTTCAAACTGTATTCTTCTCGACTTGAATGTCACCTAAATCTATTTGCTGTTACGTTTGTGTCGTTCGACGACGTGCAGATTTGAGTTAAAATTAAAAACGAGTCCCCCCTTTTTTTTTTGGCGATAAAGATGTTCTTGGTTGTCTGCAAATGCAGTCAAAACAACGGCATCGCAAAACGAGTAACGAAGGTCTATGTGTCATCATGTATCCTAGTACACATTATTTTATCAAAAAAAAAAAAAAAATTCTGGAAACAATTCCTGCGAGGTTTCCTCGGTTTTCAGCCTTTACTGGAATGAGCGGAACCATTCCTTAGCTTTAACAAGCCACCAGTCAGGAGTTCACTTCTGGTCTAAGCTTATTCACAGAAATTCAATTGATGCCGGAAGAGTCAACACATACTAGGCTACTTTCTTTGAAATGGAAATTCAGACAGACTTTCTTGTTAAAATATAAACACTAAAATAATCATTAATAATGACATCATAAAGGAAGGGATACCAAGCATTAAAAAAGGTAATTTGCATTCGTCCCAGTGCTGTCTCTGTCCACCATCTAATGTCTGACCACCCAATACGAAAGGTTTTATTTAACAACAAAAGCTTAGACCCAAGTACTTGGTATGGTAACGTCTAAGGTGTTCTGCGTGATTCTCAGCACTCTGTCAATCCATTCAGGAGCAGCCCCTGCTAGGGGACGTTTCTGATTTCTATAGGTTAAAGAAGTGTGAATAAGCCTGCGCCTAAATCAATTTGTACTACACAGACATCAAACCG
>JADBJO010000835.1:155000-157500 GCA_016801955.1 Conus betulinus
GCCAGCTTTTGCAAAGATCAAGTCACGGTAGATTTCTTTTATGCCAGAAATCTGACGTCGTCAGTACAGTTGTAGGTTCATGTATGTCTTCAGAGATAATGCCGCCGCAATGATGTCACCCGTAGGGATCACTGAAAGCAAATGAAGTGATGATGATGGGGGAATATTCTGTGACAGCTGACATACGGTTTCATTTGGGTTTTATTTCGAGGCTCACGCTTATACCTTAAAACGCTTACATGGATTAAAAGTATTTTGGTGCATATTTCTAACGGTGTGGCGTGAGACGCGCACACATGACATCCATTTTTTTTCTCTTTTATTTAATCGAAATCATGTTGAATAGACCCCCCCCCCCCCCCCCCCTCTCCCATAACAAAGTAAGGTGGTTGTAAGGACCTAGCAAGTTTCTTTAATTACTCCTCCTTCTCCTTGGGCAGGTCCCTGTTTCTTTTTCTTTACTTTTTGCTTTATTTGCCACAACTTTAAAAAGAGAGTTTCTTATCCAGAGAGATTAATATGCTTCCAAGAAGAAAGCACAAAACAGCAGTTCTACACAAATCTTTCAATTGCACTGTGGGAAAACGCGCGCGCGCGCATTTTGTGTGTGTGTGTGTGTGTGTGTGTGTGTGTGTGTGTGTGTGTGTGTGTGTGTGTGCGTGCGTGCGTGCGTGCGTGCGTGCGTGCGCGTGCGTGCGTGCGTGCGTGCGTGTGTGTGTGTGTGTGTGTGTGTGTGTGTGTGCAACCTTTTCACCTCAACTCCTTTTCATTCTCAAATTCCTGGCACCCCTCCTCCCTTTCCTCCGTCTCTTATTACCAACGTTTGCGTTTCTTCAAGTGTTTCCAGACATAAACTGGTATCTAGACCAGTTATTTGCATTTATTTAAAACTGCACCCTGAGAAGGAAATTCTTCACGAAAACAAGTAATAGTGCATTACTCATATCTTGTATTATGTGAGGGGGAAAAAAATGATCACCTATTGTCTCACCTGTCACAAAAATCATGCTCGTCAGTCATCTCCCTTAATCCTCCTATAGCTTTGCCCTCTTGTCGATAGCCTCCCCCTCCCCTCCCAACAAACCCCACCCCCTGCCTACCTTTCTCCCCATTTCCCTTCCCCTCTACTCACCCTCTCCTCCCCTACCAAATAATCCTTCCCAAGGAAGTCTTACATAATACGACTTATGCCTCCTACAGTCTGGGACAAATGGGAAAGTGGTGTGTTTGCATCCTCCGGTGAAGTCATGTGATACGCGCGGGGTTCCTTGGCGCCACGACCACTGGCCTTAATACCTGGCTTTCTTGGTGAAGGGTGCTCGTGGATTGGGGGGGGGGGGTGGTGGTGGGGGGCGCCACTGGAGGACGTTGATATTTAATCCTGTTCAGGACATCGTTGACGGGGAAATTATCAGTGGCTATTTGAGTCACCACATTGCAGAGACTGCTGCTTTCTGTGTCCTTTTTCTTCTTCTTCTTTTTTTTTTTTTTAAGTGGAAGAGGAAAGATCAAGAATTTTCTGGTCACATTTCTTTTAAGTTTGTCCATCCCTTCACTCAATGTTTAGTGCATATTCTGATGCAAAGTTATGTACGGATTTTTTTTTTTAAAGACGTAAGTATGCGCATGATTCAATATTAGTAGGTTGTTTATGGCGTTTCTTTCTTTCGTTCTTTCTGTTTTAATCTGTATGCTCAGGTTTGATGAAAACTGAACAAATGTAAACGACTGAACGACATTTCTTTGCGACGACCACAACCAACAATTGGGTGTGGTCGGGGGGTGGGGGGTGGAAGTGCTGTTAATGGCAATTACCAGTACAATATTTCCCTAAATCCTCCTTCACGAGCCCTTGCTAGTCACTCAGTTCCACACCGCTTCTCCTCAAAACCCCCTTTCTCTCTAATGGCTTTTCCACATGGTGGGATTTCTGCATCGTAGGCTTACGAGTCTGCGCCATTTCATTCCAGAGAAAGTCAGTCACGACAGCGTCAGTACGACAAGGACAAGGCTGATTTCCTTCCCTTCTGACATACATATAGGGAAAAGTGGTGTATCCGCAATGTACAGCGAAGTGAGTACGCTGATCGCACCGGCGCCATGACCGCTTGCGTGAAGGTCTGGTGGCTTCCTTGGTAAAAGGCGCTGGGAGAAACTGGAGGGTCCACAGGTGGACATTGATAGCTAATTCTATTTAGGGGAGCGTTACCAACCTGAATTACTGGTCAACGTTTAAGTCATCAAATTGCATTCATCTAGGTTGCTTTGATTTGTTTGTTTCTTTGATGGTGGAGAGGTATTAAGCGTGTTCTGTCCATGTTTTATATAAACGTCCTTTTTTTTTTCTTTGCTTACAGTTCGTTCCACACTCCGATCCATGTTACACAGGGACTTTTTTTTAAGTGTCAATGTGGTGCATCATATGTAGATAGAAGGGTTTTTTTTTTCAATTTACTTGAATTTCTAAGTGAATGTAAACGATTGAATGCAACTACCACAA
>JADBJO010000835.1:165000-182500 GCA_016801955.1 Conus betulinus
TGTGTGTGTGTGTGTGCGCGCGCGCGCGCGCGCGTATTTCTGTGTGTGTGTGTGTGTGTGTGTGTTTGCGCACGCGCGTATGTCTATGTGTGTGTGTGTGTGTGTGTGTGTGTGTGTGTGTGTGTGTGTGTTAGCGTGCGTTAGCGGAGTGTGAGTTTGTGAAGAAAGAGGGAGGGTGGAGCAATAGGGTGTGTGTGTATGTGTGTGTGCATGCGCGCGCGCGCGCGCGTGTGTGTCTGTATGTGTGTGTGTGTGTGTGTGTGTGTGTGTGTGTGTGTGTGAATGCATGCATGTGTGTGTGTGTGTGCGTGTGTCTCAACGTGTGTGTGCTTGTGTGTCTCAAAGTGTGTGTGTGTGGGGGGGGGGGGGGGGGGGGGGAGGGGGGAGGAAGATGCGTGAGTGTGTGCTGAAAGGAATGTGTGTGTTGCGGACGTGTGTAGTGAAAGCGGGGAGGGAGAAGGAGGGGGAGGGGGGGAGGGGGGGGGGGGGGATGTATGTGTGTGTGTGTCTCTGTGTGTACAGCTTCTGCGCGTGCGCGAGTGTGTGTGTGTGTGTGTGTGTGTGTGTGTGAAGGAAAGGGATGGGGATGCTGGCGTCCTTAGTGCATATGTGAGTGGTGTTTAAGCCAGAGAACTAAACTGTCACTCCCCCCCCCCCTCCCCCCAGAACAGGACTATAATCGTTTTGTGACATTATTAGTTTTAATGACTTCCCTGTTAGTTTAATCATTGAAAGTCAATGTAACCGAAAACAATTATCTCCCATGTTTCGGTATTTCCGAATCCGTGAACGTAAGCAAAAAAAAACCGCACAGTCTCGCATGTCTTATTCGTACCAAGACTAGCAGTATCCAGACTGAAGTACGTGAATGTCAACACCCGGTTAAAACTAATATTTGAACCTGGAACAAATATGAAGAGAGTATGGGAGAGGACTTAAATAAATAGAGTGGGAGGACTTGGAGAGAGAGAGAGAGAGAGGGGGGAGAGAGAGAGAGAGAGAGAGAGAGAGAGAGAGAGGGAGGAGGGGGGGGGAGAGAGAGAGAGAGAGAGAGAGAGAGAGAGAGAGAGAGAGGCGTAAAGGGGAAGGAGGAGGGTGAACTGTAACAAAAAATGTCTGTAGACAAACAAAATCACTGTGGATTAAATATTCTGGACGACAATTTTAAACAGTGAATATTCATTTCATTTTTTTTTCCCATCCCGACCACTTGATCACCCATTGTTGCACTTCGTCGAGTTGCGGTGACATGAAGCCACGCCTCGTTTTCGTCTTCATCTGGTTAAAAGCTGAAGAAGACTACAGGCATGCTATTTCACCTCTTTTGAAATCGTTTGCACTATTTTTCTTTTCAAGTGGTTGCCTCTTTTTTTCCAGCTTTTCTCTTTTTTTTTTTTTATTTTGTTTTTGGAGATATTCGGAACACCACTCTCACCCCCACCCCCCCTCCCTCCTCTTTTTTTTTTTTTTTTGACCGATGGTCTAAAATCTGAATGAAAAGTCCTATGTGTGTGTGTGTGTGTGTGTGTGTGTGTGTGTGTGTGTGTGTGTGTGTGTGTGTTGTGTGTGTGTGTGTGTGTGTGTGTGAGTTTTCGGGTCTTTGTGCACCATAACCGTCAGCATGTCAGTGGCTTTACGTTGAGTGCAGCGCCTGCCCTAGATTTCAAGATTGATTTGTTTTTTGTGATTTGTTTTGTTTATTAGGTGCTGCTGCTGCTGCTGCTTCTGCTGCTGCTTCTGCTGCTGCTGCTATTGTTGTTGGTCTCTCTCTCTCTCTCTCTCTCTCTCTCTCTCTCTCTCTCTCTCTCTCTGTGTGTGTGTGTGTGTGTGTGTGTGTGTGTGTGTGTGTGTGTGTGTGTGTATTTTGTTTTCGTTTTTTGTATTTTTTCTCTCTTCTTTCCCTTTTTTAATGTCTATTTTTTTTCGATCGGTTGCTGAATCCAACACCCAGCAGTGAAAGAGCAACTGATTCAGCTTAGTGTGGATGAACGAAGGCAACGCCCTCCCTGCTGTTGTGCCCTATACAAGATGAACCCCCCTCACAGTTCATTGCCCCTACGGCCATTACGCTATGGGACTTTAACCCTTCAACACTTCCCCCATACCACCCTTCAACACTTCCCCCATACCACTCTGTTCCTTCTCTCCCTGTCCCGGACATGCAAGTACCCATCGGCCAAACACGTGCTGCCAATACCGACGCAGAACTTCAAAGGCTCCCACTTTTCCTCCAACGAGACCGATCTCCATGTCTGAGTTCTTGCCTTGTTCTGTTGAAATGCAAATGGTTCGCCTCTCAAAACAAGGTACCTGGTGTACAGTTGAGTGAACTGGCAGTTCCGCAAGTTCGTCAGGTCGATCATAACTGCTATTTCTTTAAAGACTGTCATGTACAATTCACAGTCAAGGAATTTCACATAGTCCAGGTGATCCAGGAAGGGCTTCATTAACATATATGACGTTCAACGGACATTTGTCAGATGTCACGTGACGCACATTTTTACTACAGACATACCCTAATTGCAACGTCGACGTATTTCTATGCTATGACAAACCAATATGATTTTTCCCCGTCACCTATAAAGATCTAATTATTAACATAGTGTTTATCAGTTAACTTTACATTCGACAAAAGGGAGCTGTTTCAAGTAAAAGGATTGGACACAGGTGAGGATGCCATGTCCAATGCACATGAAAAACGTTGTGAACAGAACATGAGCTTTATCGCCAGACATCTGTTCCCGATGGTTCACACATGTCAATCGAGCTGCACAGCTCCTTGCTCACACAGCTGAGCTCAGACTATTAACAACTGAAATAAATGTGCTTTTTTTTCCACCAGAGTTGGACACCTCCACAATTATTACAGCCGTAATGTCAGCGCGGGTGACTGATTAGAATCCTACTTTATCAATCGAAACTGACGCTCCGTGTGAATGTGTGTGAAGTGAACAAAATCATTTTTGTGATAATCATAATGACAATAGTTATGATAACAGTAACAATCTTAATAATTACAACAAAAATAATAATGAGATGAAAAACAAGAAGAAGATTTTGACGGAACGTGTTTTTTTTTTTTTTTTTTTTTTTTTTAATCAGGGAAAAAACTGAAACCGACTCCACGAACACAACTGGACGATACCCAGAAGCTGTTATACGTGACAGCTACATTTTCATCAGTCAAGAAGAGGAAATGACTCTTCCTCAATGCTCATAACACACACACACACACACACACACACACACACACACACACACACACAACACACACACGAAAAACTCCAGCCGGTAGATTGTTCACGGTAAATGCATCATCTTTTCTGTCGGCCATAAACAGCACGAGTCCAATGAAAGTGAATCAAGAGTATGTAAGCACACAAGATTCAGTATCATCTTGGATTCGTCAAATGTTAGCGAACTAAATCCAGAAACATAACGGCATACCTGCTTACAAGAAAATGAGTAAAACCAGTGACTATACAGATCAACACTTTCCAGATTCCCAATTTGGGAATCCCAGCCTTTCAATTCTTAGCGCTGCCTGAATAATTTCACGGTCATTCTCTTTCAACGTTTGTCACCTCATCATTTCTGAAGCAGTTTTTGTCACTTTCAGATGCCTCAAGACCATACCGCCTAGTGGTGGATGCCTTGACTGCTTAGGTACTACCGTACACTTTTTGTTAAGTTGGAAAATGTACAGGCAGGACCGAAAATGGTACCCACTTGTGCAGTGTGTTCCCGGTGTCACAGAGAGCATGGACACACCTAGCATCCCGTCGCCGTGCGTGCAAAATGCTAATAATACAAGCTAAAAAAAAAAAAGAAAAAAGAAAAAGGAAAGAAAAAAAAGAAAAAAAGAAATGCCATCACGCAGGGATCGAGAGTGCACGGAATGTCATCATGACCCCATCGTATCGCAGTCGCTCGTGCAAACAGGCACAGAGAGTAAGCAGCCTGTTAATCATGACTAAGGGTATTGGCCAATTGGCAGCGCGTGTGTGTAGCCTAAATATGAATGTTCCCGGCAGCTGTTTGTTTCTGATCAATACCACGTCCGATACACGCTCATCATCAGTCGTAACCGTGCTACACATGAAGGTAACGAGCTCGACTACCTGACGAGGCACGCACCAGGGGCTTTGGTGTGGGAGCTTTAGCAGGTCATGACTAGCGTTTCCCGCTGAAAACAATGATCACCAAGACACAACATGAAAATCATTGTTACGTTGTGAAAACAGTGACCACCACCGTGACATACCGTGAAAACCACTAAGACATATTGTTCATTGTACGTTGTGAAACCAGGACAAACAACGCTGTAAGAAACCAACTACAGTCTTAAAGGTTAATGTCCACGCAATGATACCAGCGCGCGTACACACGAGTCATATTCACCGGTTGTCATGGGTCGGTTTTTTTTTTTTCCATGATGATCACGTTTGACCGCTTATGAGGCCAAAAAAAACAAACAACGCCTTATGAGGCGAAAAAGCAAACAAACAGAAGAGAATAATTCCGAAGCAGCAACACCTAGAGTGACTACTGATTTTTTTTTTTTTTATTATTTTGAATTTTTTATGTTGAATTTGTAAATTTGCTACATATTTCTCGATGAAAATTACAATTTCCGTGAAGAAAAGGGTTGCAACAGGTTTTTTTCTTCTTTTTTTTTTTTTTTTTTTTGTACTCCCAGTTCTTATAGAACAGGGAGTACTTTTACCGTGGGAACGGAGAAATGCTGTCTGTGTATCTGTCTATCTGTGTGTCTGTCTGTGTGTCTGTCCGTTGTCAAAATGTGATCCACTCGCTCCAGACGAAACTGGGGGGATCTTTCTGAAAATGTGTACGTATGTTCATTGTGGGTCACGGATGATGCCCAATGTGCTATTTTACCAGAATAGCCGTTACTAACGGCTATAACGGCCCCAAACGGTTTTTCTTCTTTATGGAATATCTCAGAAAGTACTTATATTTAAGATAAACTGGGAGCACGTTTATATACTTTGCATCTTGCTTTTTATTATTTTTTTTTATTTTTTAGATATAATAAGCTTTCATGGGTTTGAGTCAGCGCGTTTGATGCCACTGTCTACCACATCCCCTCCCCCCAACACCCCACCCCCTCAACCCTCCCACTCCATCCTCTCCTCTCTGCCCCCTCACACACATTTACATATACTTATAAGTGCGTGCGCGCGCGCACGCACACACACACACACACACACACACATACACACGGACACACGCACGCACGAATGCACGCACATACATTACGTCTTCACACACTCAGACACACATGCGCGCGCACACGCACGCACGCACGCAGAGAGAGAGAGAGAGAGAGAGAGAGAGAGAGAGAGAGACTGAACACTGAACCAACCTACCGGTCTGTTGAATTATTCATTGTGTGATCGATCGATTCCTGGCACGCACTATCCCCCTCCAGCCTTTCTACCTACCTATCTGTCGAAGATCACGCAGCATTTGCTCTATGCAAAGGAAGTTACTGTTGGTAGCCGTTCCAGTTGACACCATCGTATAATCGTTACCTGCTGGTGTTTCAAGACGCCGGGCCTTGCTCACGTCTTGTCAAGACAATAGAGCTTCCAGTGGAGACTGGATGTTAGCATGACTACACGCACGCTTGACTGACGTGGAACTTGTATGAAGTAGTAATAACCATTGCTGCCGTTGGTGATATTGGGGGAGAGAGAGAGAGAGGGGGGGGGGGGGGATGAGAGAAGGCAGGCAGACAGACTGACAGGAGGGGGGGGGGGGGGGGAAGAAGACACAAAAGTGGAGGGGAGGGTGATACTTTCCCAGCAGGGATTGTGAAAGGTACAAACTAAAATGCAATGTTTTCAAGTTCCATTAAAAAAAAAACACATGAGTGTTTGTACAGTTGTCCATTCCTGACAGTAACGTTACCGTGTTCATGTTCACTTAACAGTTTCTAATAATCGTGCAAACAATGTGAGCAAGTCCCGAACACGCTTTTCCCCGCTAGGTCAAGTAATGGTCAGTACGGACTTCAGAAGTCACTCCTCGTATACATACTAATTTTAATAATCAGTCCTGGATCTGCGGGTGGATCCCGTCCAGCATCATGGATTCGGCCCAATACTGAAGTGGATTCGTCTCACGGTCAGGTTCCATTTTTCTACCGAGTTTCATTAAAAATGGTCTCTTCTTTTGCGTAATCCATCTCACAGGCAAACCAACCAACACACACCGGCCAAAATATAAGCTTGGGGACACGCGATTGTGGAGAATTTTTTGCACGCGCAAAAAATCGCGCGCGCACACACACACACACACACACACACACACCACACACACACACACACACACACACACACACACACACACACACACATCACACACACACGAAATAATAGCCCACACATAAGAGAGAGCGAGAGATACGAAGATGGTTTAAACCAGAAGCATTTTTGTACATGGAGAGCCTGCGGACCTGTAATTCACTGTACAAATGGCAACCTTTCAACTGTTCGTTCCACGATGATTCACCACAGAATTACCTCATCTCAGCGACAGAATAATCGGACAGTATTGCATAACTTTATCTACCGTTACATTTCTCTGTGCAATAATAAGGTTGCTATCCCAAGGGGCAGTGCGCCGCCACAATGTTGTGCACCTATTCATTCTTTGTTGTTGTTTTTTCAGTGTACGTACGTTTCCTCTCGGAAGGGATTTTTTAAAAAAAATTCTAGAAAAAAAAATCCCTGTAATAAGTTACATCCAGGTTTTACAGAGCATGCTGCACTCGCGGTCTCGGTTAACCGTCTTGTATGTATTTTTTTTCAGGTTTTTCTTGCAACTTTTGGAGGGAGACTTCTCTAGAATCAAGATCTTCGACTTCGATGCTTTAAATGAATATTCCCAGGGAGCCTTGAGTTCACATCCGACAGCGTCTGCCAGGTGAGCGTTAAACACAATTGTCTCACTTTGCTTGTCGACATAAATTTGGTCTTTGTTCGTTAATTCATTCAATCTGCTGTCACTGTAGGTTGATAATTAGGATATACGCCAACATTTAAAGTGCCTGGACATTTGTTCGCATGAAGACAGGAATTACACATGTTAAAAACTCCGAATCCACGTCCATGTCCGGAGGAGTTATGGGAACCTCAAAATATGCGTCTCCGTAGAGAGAATATGGAAGAGTATGGAGAAAAACTGGCCAAGAGCACCTGCCTGTGAAACTCGTACAACACAAATGCAGTTAAGAGACAAGCTGCAAAGCGCAAACAGAAAAGACTAAGCAGCGTAAACGGGGAACCGGCAGGAGAGAGAGAGAGAGAGAGAGAGAGAGAGAGAGAGAGAGAGAGAGAGAGAGAGAGAGAAGACGAAGAAGGAACATTTACGGGACAGGAGAAGATGCAAAAGAAGTAGGAAGAGGATGGGAACCAGAAGTAGTAACAGAAGACATAGAAGTAGAGGAGGACATTGTTAAGAGTATGCAGAGAAGTAGAACATGAAAACGTTTATTAAGAAAGAGAAGCTCGTCAACGGACGAGAAGGAGAAAGGGGGGGGAGGGGAGGGGGGGTGGGGGGTGGGGGGGGGGGCGTAAAAATCTAGAGGGAGTGGGGAAGGGAGAGGCAGCTAAGGAAATATGATCGGAACTTCTGCCTGTCCGGTCTATTCAATACGAGGACTATCAAAGAGTGCTGAGTGTGCGCTAGGATTTCACTGGCTGGGAAATAGACCATGTGTTTATCGTATTGAACTCTGGAATTTTTGGAGCGTGCGTTTTTGCACAATAGCTAAACTTTCGTCGTTAAATGTGCCGGCAACCCTCTCTCTCTCTCTCTCTCTCTCTCTCTCTCTCTCTCTCTCTCTCTCTCTCTCTCTCTCTCTCGGTTGATTTAAATGATATGAAACATATGCATTTAAAAAAAGTACATGAAGTTTGTAATCACTGTCCCTTCATACATAGTTTGTGAATAAAAGGGCAGGACGAAAAGGTCGGAGCATCGTGAATGTCCACTTTTGAGTTTGAAATGACAGTGTATCCAAAAACGCGTGAAGTTAACAGACTCCTTACTCACATGCGCATAAGCATACCCGGTTACTATGCCTCGTTCAAACTCATCACCCTCCACCTGTGACCATTCTGATCAATTGACATGCTGCCAAAAAAATGTATCGGAAAAATCCCCTAGATGATGTAGGATAGCGTGAATGTCTTTGTTAACTGAAGAAGTACTCTGTTATAATGACCTAAATCACAAGATCCATATCTCTGTCAGTTGAGAGAGAGAGAGAGAGAGAGAGTCGAGATGCTGGTCACGTCGAATGCTTCTCCGTTTTTTTTTTTTTTTTTTTTTTTTTTTTTTTTTTTTTGAAACCTTGTTCAGTTTAGACAGATGTCTTGAAAAGTAAAGGTAATTAAAACTAGACCTGTTCCCATAATTAACAACATTTCTCTCTTGAGGGCACATAAGAACGTATGGCGAAAGCTTGGCTGTGTCTAGAGTGGCACTGTCTTCATCTGTCCGTGGGCACGGGTGGTTGGGTCTGTGGGGTGTGCTCGACAGCTGGAGGGTGGTGTTTTTTTCGCCGGTGGGCTCTGCAGTCATGAAATACGGGCTGGTATACCCATGGGGATGCTACTTTAAGGCTGTTATGGTTGCATCCTGTAGTCTGATTTACCTCTGTTCAGGAGCAGTTACGTCCCTTGATATCTTAATGGAGTGTCCTGCGCGTGCTGTACCCATCGTCAACACAGCGCAGGCCTCCAAGGTGGTACAGGACTGCTCAAAAGGCAGGTGAAGACATTGCTTCTCTGGGTCCTCCCCAGCAGCACTTCGGGTGTTTCTTTTTCTTTTCTAATTAAAACTAGACCTGTTCCCATAATTAACAACATTATAGGTTTTCAAAAAACAAACACTATTTTCACCATCTAACACTAAAAAAGTGTTTTAATGCACCTAGCATACGCGTACATGCAAAACACGTTTTAAGAATGCACAGTAAATGTTTGATATATCCTGAAAATTCTGGCATTCAAAATATAAAAATGACGGTGTGCAATGTGCGTGCGTGCACACACACACACACACACACACACACACACACACACACACTTACACAGAGTATACTGCAAAGGGCCATATCACGGCTGTCACCACGTTGAAGTGAACTCTGGAGCCATGAAGAAAAATGGGAAGTTTCAACAAGAAAAGTCTCTCTCTCTCTCTCTCTCTCTCTCTCTCTCTCTCTCTATCTAGGTCTCTCTCTATCTCTCTATATCTCTCTACATAATACTGTGTGTGTCACTCTCTCACACACACTCATATATATCTTGTTTGCTCGTGCGCACACACACGTACATACATATACTATGTAGGTCTCCCTATATAAATTTGCTGGTGATATTTTGATGCAGTTTCGCAAAAAGAAACATGAATACACTTGGATAGATAAGACAGGACTACTGAAGACAGAGAAGAGGGTTACCGTGCACATTTCTGTCACAATAGAAAACAGGTTTGAAACGGAAGCACGCCAAGCAACGTGTTTGTCAGGTAACACCCCACCTTGTGACAGTTTTTTTAAATCAGTGGTTTTGTTTTTGTTTTGTGTGTTTTTTTTCAACTTGCCTCTGCTTTGCAAACTTTGACAGGCCCTATATACACGGAACTGCGCAGCTAAATAGTTTGGAATTCAGATAATCGAAGTTGTCAGACGAAGTTCATTGAAGGCAGGTATTGATGGCCTTGATGGCCCTGGGGCTTCAATGTCTGAAAAAAAATGCGACACGCTTACGTAAGAAAGAAATTATGCGCTGGTTGAGCTTCGTATTCATTCCCGTCTTAAAGCAACATTGAACAAAGATCTATCTAATGTGTGTGTGTGTGTGTGTGTGTGTGTGTGTGTGTGTGTGTGTGTGTGTGCGCGCGCGCGCGCGTGTGTGTGTGTGTGTGCGTTAGCGGAAGCCCGAACACGTTTTTGCAAGCACGCCTATGCCCGTATGCATATTACTGACTCAAAACATTTTCAAATTCACACACACACACACACACATGCACACGCACGCAAACACACGCGCGCGCATGCGCTTGAGACGTACCCCCAAGAACTTTTTATTTGCGTTGTGAAAATAGGAATGGAAAGAAAAAGGTGAAAAGGACTTTTTAATGCACACCTGCGACCCAAGAAACACTAAGAACTTATTCCCCATGTGTCTTTCTGTCGCCGTGCTGTTTTGTGTGCTCCATTGACCTTTAAGGCCGTTCCGTCATGTGGTTCGGGAAGACTCTTGCCGAGAGGAAAAACGAATTTTTGGATTGTCATTTAAAAGTTATGAGATCTTCTCGGCTCGTTTTAGAACGTGTGGAATGCTAATGTTCAGGAATAGCTGACGTAGATCAAGTAACAGCGAGAGACGATTCCGAAAAGTTTGAAACAGGGTTGACAGAGTGAGAGTGTCAAGAAAGATGACTATTGAAAGAGATTGGTGGGACGACTTCGCAAAATGAACGAGATTGACATGAAAGGTCGGGGAATGGTTCACATTCATTTGAAACTTTTGAGAGATATTCGGAGTTCTACCCAGATGAAAATCGAGAGTTTGTTTTTACTAGTGGGTAAGAAATCTGTCTACACAAGACAATTCTTAATTCCATTGAAATAAATCAGCCAGGAGAGAGGAGTGGGTTTAAAACTACCGAAACCAACGGTACGGAGGCAACGTAAATAGGACAGGTGACGCAGAAACTGCCAACGAACCTGAATGATGACTCACTCCCCCATTCGACCTGAATTGCAAGACTGACGTCGGGGCCGAAACACTCGAAGCAGAGAGTAAATTAGAGTCAACCCCCCTCGAGCCCAAACTGAACGCCACACAGCGACCCTTTACAAACCATGACAGACTAGAGGAGCGGAGCAGATGAATAGCACCCCCCCGAGCGAAACAGATGTTGGAAGCGGGAATGTCATTGCTGTGAATAGAACGAAAACATGTTTTCGTGACGGCGTGCGATAGACAGACGGGTTTTGACAAAGACTGAATGATGATTTTGGACTAAGTGGAGTGCTTTGTTCGATGGGTGGCTGGGGTAGGGGAGGGGAGGGGGAGGGGTAAATAGTGAAAATTCCAAGTGCTTCACCGCCCAACGCACGTCACCACATCTAGTGCGCGGGGAAAAAAATGGTTTGATATAATTAGAAAGGGTTTCCTTTTCACCTCAAGCCATTTTAAAGCAACACATTTGTCTTGTTCGCGTCGAAGATTAAGTGTATTTTTAAACAACAGAAACTGAGTTAGAAACGAGGCTGCATATTTTTTGTGTTTGTTTTTCGTCTCTATCTCTTGTAAGACAAAGTGTTCGCCATTTCTGTAAATTTCCTCGCTATTGGTTAGAGAAGTGTTCAGAATTCTCCTTTTCAGCAGCAGGTTGTCGGTGGAGAATGGACTCTCATTGTTTTAATACCTTTTTTTTTTTTAATGTTCGATGCGATTGTAAAGGCAGGAGTTTTAAAAAATACCTTCTTTGTGGGTTTAATAAAACATTTCTGAACTGAACTGAATCTGAAAATGGAATGTCCTCGTTAGCAGGAATCTCCCGCAAAGTTATCTCTGCATTAGCATATGTTTCAGTAAAAACAAAAACCCGCTATGCCGATTTGCACTTAAATATTAAAGCCGGGAGAGGAGAGAGGGAACGAAAAGAGGAGGAAGGGGTGGGGGACAGGGTAAGTTAATTGTTCCAGACAACCATCTTGTATATGTGAAGTCAGGGCCAACCACATAAGCAGAACCTTCAAAATGCTGCTATTGTTTCAGTGTTGTGACGGAGTGAAATGTAATTTTCCTTCTTTTTTTTCTTCTTTTGTTACATACGGTGTGACAGTGTCACTACACCAAACACTAGATCAAAAATAACCTTGACACCGTTTCAAACGCCAAAACATTAAAGTCAGCAAGAGAATGGCCATTTCTAGCAAAACAACATACAGACTTGTATGGGTTGGAGAGGGTTGGAGAAAAAGAAGGGAAAAAACAGGGAGGGGGGGAGGGGGGGGGGGAAGGAGAGACTGCCTTTACAAAAAGAAAAAAAAAAAAGAAAAAGAAAAAAAAAAAAAAAAAAATCAAGAAACAAAAGACAAACAAAAATTATAAGTAAAGGCGGGGGGAGGTGGAGGGTGAAAAAAGTGAAATTTAACATTTCATCTAACTGGTCCGCCTTTCAAGCCTTCAGAAATGGGGGGGGAAAAAAAAAACTCCACCCACCGACGGCGATTCGAACGCAGGGCTTTTCAGATCCTGAACAAAATACTCGAGCTGCTGTTCCCGAGTGTCACCCAGTCTTCCTTCAAGTCTACCCATCCTCTCTCACAGTCATTACAGAGGAACACCAACCGAGCCCTTCTCCCGTACCCCTTCTGTCTCACGCACACAGCCTCTAGCGCCAAGCGGGAGAGCTGACAACGAGGATCTGCCGTAAGCTTCCCCTTCACTGACATCCCTCCCTTGGGCTTGTGCGATGAGTGCTAATCCCTGGCTCTTTGGACGCGCGGGGGCGGACTGGACAAAGTCCACACAGGTGGTGAGGGAAGGGGGGGGGGGGGGGGGGACTCCCTCGGTGTCCGCTGCTTCGGACAAACTATTTTTTTTTTCTTTGTTTTTTTTCGAACGTTTCTCCTTCCTGCGACCAGGCTGTGGCCAAGAGGTATTGCACTTTGTCTCCAACAATACCTTTCATTCCTCAAACTTTTTCCCCCCTTCTGTTCACACAATGGGGAGATGGGAAAAAGAAAGGGAAAAAGGAGAGAAAACACACGCACACGCACACACACACACACACACACACACACACACACACACACACACATTGTGGGTGGTGGTGGTGGTGGTGGTGGGAGGGGGTATGTGGAGTGAGAAGGGGATAGAGAACCTTCGAGGGGAAGAGCAGTGAAAGAGACAACTAGGTAGGGTGAGATGCTGAACAAAAAACCTTAATGGGTTTGGCCACATGCAGAAAGCAATTATTTTCACACACATGCGCGCGTGCGCGCGAGCGTACACACACACACACACACACACACACACACACACACACACACACGTGTGTGTGTGTGTGTGTGTGTGTGTGTGTGTGAGTGTGTGCGTGGTCGAGAGAAAAGAAGAGAGAACAGCCTGTCCCTAGAAGAACGGCTACTGATATCATAGGAACTCGTGGAGATGAAGCAGGCTACGTTTCTGGGGGTGAACGCCAGTTTTGGCGTTTTCAAAAGAGCGATTGAATGCATCAAATCATGCATTTTCAGTTTTCAAGCTTCAGGTTATAAACGAATGATTATCAGCCTAAAAAATACCAATATCTGTCTCAGTCTGTCTGTCTCTCCTCTCTCTCTCTCTCTCTCTCTCTCTCTCTCTCTCTCTCTCCCTGTATCTCTGTCCCGTCTGTCTGTCTAATTCTGTCTGTCTATCTATCAATATATGTACCTATCTATCTAACAGTTTGTCTTATCTTTTTGTGGCGAAAGGTTCGTCAATTTTTCTTTGTGACGTGATTCTTCTTTCTCTGTTTATGTGCGTGCGTAAGCGGCCGCATCTCTCTGTGTGTGTGTGTGTGTGTGTGTGTGTGTGTGTGTGTGCGCGCGTGCGCGTGCGTGCGTGCGTGCGTGCGTGTGTGTGTGTGTGTGTGTTAAAAAAAGACACACAGACAGTCAGATAGACAAGACAGACTGAAAGGCAGACAGAGACACGTTCTGCATATAACGTCCACGGTTCAAAGCATGGCCGCGCCTTCCCCCCCCCCCCCCCCCCCCCCCCCCCCCCCCCCCCCCCTCCCCACCCCTTGATCCAGATGCCCTAGCGCAGGCAGGCTGACTGACCGAACACGGTTGAGAGCTCACAGAATCAGGACATGGGCCCGTTCCTATAATAGACCTACCCCGCTCGTTGAGGTCACCGGATCGTGAGCAGGCCTGGTACAAATGGTCACTTCGGAAAGTGCTTGCAGCTGCGCGTGCAGTTAGCGCTACTTTTTCCCCTTCGTCTCGCTACTTCCTTTTCCACGTCCCCTGCTTTTTTTTTTTTCTTTCTTTCTTTTTTTTTTTTTTAAAGCAAGAGTTTGGTTCAGTCTGTGTTGATTTTTCCCAACTTCTTGCTATTTTCTTTTTCAAATCGCTTTTTTTTTCCGGGCGGTACTTTTGTATACACGTTGTTTCCAACCGTTTTCTACCATATGTTTCCTTCACCTTTCTGCTGAGAGGGAAAGGCATCATTTCGCCACGCTTTTTGGCGGCACTAAATGTTTTGGTGATCCCCTATCCTCACCACGCTGGGAACGTCGTCACGGAAGCTTGGGCAGTCAAGTATCCCCACCGAGTTGGCGGTCTTAAATCAGTCATGCGTAACAGAGAGGTGCCGTGACCGGGCCATTCCGTTGCCCATCCAGGATGGTCTTGGGTCTTTGCCTCTGGGACGTATGTCCATCCTCCACTGTATCCGTGCAGGATGATGCTGGACATTGGAGTCGTGGCCGGGTATATGGTTGCACTGGGCAGGCAAGCTGGCCAGGTCTGAGAACAGCGAGGATATGTCCTTGCTACCGTAAGGAGAGAGAGAGAGAGAGAGAGAGAGAGAGAGAGAGAGAGAGAGAGAGAGAGAGAGAGAGCTAACGTGAAGAGCAACGATCGCTTAATTTGAATTCCTGGTTTTAGAGTGATATGGAGTGCAAGCACTTTTAGTCCAGAAGCCTAAGGTAACACACACTTAAGCTGTTGTTGAGAAGTTTTGATAATCGCAAGAAAAAGAAATTTCGTTCAGTAACTAGTACCGGAAAGTTGTTCTTTCCACTGCTAGCAAGACAAAGGGTGGATGTCACTTTCAAACAAATCTTAAATAAGTGTTAGCGAACCGCCAAGAGAAACGTGGACAAACGAGTCTCGCGATTATCAAAACTTCTCAATAACAGCTTAAGTGTATGTTACCTTTGGCTTATGGACTAAAAGTGCTTGCGCTATATATAACCCTAAAACCAGGAATTAAAATTAAGCGATCCTTGCTCTTTACGTTTGCGCGTGCTCTCTCTCTCTCTCTCTCTCTCTCTCTCTCTCTCTCTCTCTAACAAATGTCACCATCACTTTCCACAGAGAATACTCTCTGAGCCCATCTGATACAGGACTACACCTTCCATCCCTTCAAGTCGAACTTTGGACGCGTTGGGAAGTCGGAAATGTCTTAAATACCTGAAAGTGGTACCTGTATTGTTGTTTGCCACGGTACTGCAGCACGCTGTTGTATGGCGACCCGCAACTGACACGTGAAGAGACAGTGGTGTGTGGGGGTCACGGTTTCATTAGGAAGAGCATGTTTCACTCACGGCTGCTACTTTCCTCGTTCAGGCCTGAAGCCAATTCCACCTGTGTTAGGGAGGCTATGTGTACATCCGCTCCTGTTTATTTAATCTGTTTGTTTGTTTTGTCTGTAGGCAAGATTAAGCGAAAACAAACGGATTTCATGTTTGTTTGTTTGTTTTGTCTGTAGTCAAGATTAAGCAAAAACGGACTTGTTGTTTTTGTTTGTTTTGTCTGTAGGTAACACTAAGCAAAAACGAACAGATTTCAATGACTCTCAGCGTAAAAATGGAAATGTGGCATACGGACGAACTTACTCATTTTTTGTGTGGATCTAGACCAAGGCCAGACAAGATCTAGTCCAGGATCCGATCGACGATAGCGGAGGTCTGTGGTCACCCCCCGAGTCTTCTCTCGTGTGTGTGTGTGTGTGTGTGTGTGTGTGTGTGTGTGTGTGTGTTGATTTTATTTACCTACGTACAGAAAGCATTTTGAAAAATATAAATGCACTTAAAGCACAAAATACATTACCCATCCACCCTCGCTTCACGTAACCCACCTCCTCCCCCCCCCCCCCCCCCCCCCCCCCCCCCCCCCCCCCTTTCCCCTCAAATAGCGAATGTCGTTACGCCTGTATTGTGAGTGCCACCTACACCATTGTCAAATTCAATCAACTAAGCGTACTTACGCACTCGTTCACATTGATTTAACAGATCAATAAAAACTAATGCAATATGGATGTGCACGATGGGTGGGTGCAATTGGTACAATGGTGATAGACTAAACATTTGTTGTTAAAATTACAATAGTTTTCATATGCTCTGCTCTCTCTCTCTCTCTCTCTCTCTCTCTCTCTCTCTCTCTCTCTCTCTCTCTCTCTCTCACACACACACACACACACACACACACACACACACACACACACACACACTCTCTCCCTCTCTCTCTCTCTCTCTCTCTCTCTCTCACTCTCTCTCTCTCTCTCTCTCTCTCTCTCTCTCTCCGCACGCGTGCGCGCTCACTAATTCTTGACGGCTGAAGCCTAGGGCACATCGCAATAGTTTCAACTAAACACGCTTAGAAACTGAGGGCCCTACCCACGCTGCAGCTGTACCAATAATCCAAGACGTGTCACACCGCGAATCGCCCTCGGCCCCAAAAACCGGTCAGGTTCGATCGAGTTGCGTAGCGCACCTGAGTGTGCAGGTGCACAAAGCTATTCGTCAATACGAAAACATGCCTGATGTTTTTTGTTTTTTTTTTTGTTTTTGTTTTTTTTTTTTTTTTTCCCGTGGAGGAGGTAGTCGCCACCAACACACACCCTTTTTGGCATTGAGTTCTATATCACACGACAGGGGTTCAGCATTCATCATCGAATTGTACAAAAGACAGTAGCCCAAGGACGAACCCATTACGTTAAAGTTCAGTACGGATCCGTGACGCAGATTTGGATCGTTTGAAGATCCAGGACCCGTTCGATCTTGATGGAGGTCTACGCTCTCCCAAGCGCCCACCTTGATTGTCGCCGTTTCTCTCCTTGATGGTCGCCGCTTCTCTCCTTGATTGTCGCCGTTTCTCGCCTTGATTGTCGCTGTTTCTCGCCTTGATTGTCGCTGTTTTTCTCTCCTTGATGGTCGCCGCTTCTCTCCTTGATTGTCGCCGTTTCTCGCCGTGATTGTCGCTGTCGCCTTGATTGCTGTTTCTCGCCGTGATTGTCGCTGTTTCTCTCCTTGATTGTCGCCGCTTCTCTCCTTGATTGTCGCCGTTTCTCGCCTTAATTGTCGCTATTTCTCGCCTTGATTGTCGCTGTTTCTCGCCTTGACTGACGCTATTTCTCTCCTTGATTGTCACTGTTTCTCTTCAGTCTTCTGTGTCCTTTATATCTCGGTGACAGAATGGTTTGGAACCGACCTCATCAGAAATGGTAACTGTTATCACTGGATTTTGAAAGCGCACCTTTCCCAGTTCTCTGCGCAACGGGTGTAATGGCGTGTCACAAAGTAGAAATGCCGTTCATTTTCATAAAATGTTTCGCCACACTAGAACATGTCATGAAAAAAAATAGAAAAGAAACGAGAGCATGAAACAGCTCTGAAACGGCTGTTTTGGACCCATGTATGTCGCGCAGGAGGGAGGGTATACCGTGTTGAGCAA
>JADBJO010000835.1:187500-195000 GCA_016801955.1 Conus betulinus
ATGCGGCAGAAGAATGCACTTCCCTGTAAAGAACAAGAAGAAAACAAAGTTCTCATCGTTTAAACCATCTGATTTTGCTTTGATGGTGATTTAACCGTGGACTTAACCGTAGGCTGTGTCCTTAATTTGTGCATTACCCGAAAAGAGGCACAGAAGATGCCAGTAACAAGTGGCTGCGGCTACTGAAAGAAGACTGCACAAATAGATTATAAACAAAAATTGTGCATGGGGCATACCTACTCCAGTCCTGATTATATCTTATTATTATTCAGACAGTGACTTGGAAACAACTTGTTGTTGTGTATAAAAATAAGACAGTGGGGGCAGTTATAGGATTTTAAAAAAAAATCGCTTAAATTGATGACAATGAATTTTTCTTGCTTGTGCTGAGTTCGAAATGAACTGAATGTGAAAATACAAATACATTCTGCAATTTTTATATGTGATAGATACAAGTTGATTTCACGGAAGTCATGCATAAAAGAGACAACTACGATGCTTTACGTATCTCAGTTGTGTTTTCTTTGTTGATTTGTTAATTTGCGTTACGACCAATCACACATAGAAAATAGGGTGCTATTGTTTTCTCCGGCTGGATTTCTTCAAACTATTCCATAAATTGCAATTCATGACAATTCGTTGTCAGACAAGACAGCTGTTTTTTTTTTTTCAGGCGCAGATAACCTGAACGACAGTCAGAAAGATGCGGGGTTTAATCACATTATACCGAATGTCAATAAGTCATATGTCAGGGTTTGGAAGATGGGTTGTGTGGTTCCACAGAAATCACTGTTTTCGACTTTAAGGGTTTAAATACATGTACATGTTTTATTTGTTGTTGTTGTTGTTGTTGTTGAATATGGTTTGTGATTCATAAATGGATTAGGGGATACAGCCAACAGGACGTGTTATAAAGAACATAAAAAAATAAATGAGAAGTCATCGGAAATACCATTTTTCAGTTTGAAGCTGTCTGATATAGAGCCACGGCCTGTGCGGCGATAATTGTGACAAGTTGGTGTTTTTATTATAAGTGAAAAAAAAAATGTATTGGAAAGAACAGATGATCGATCAATTGCGTGGCGAATATAACAGGTACTAGTTGATAATTAGAATTTAGCAGGTGCTAGTAAATATCTAGATACTTCTCGTCGATTTTTTTTTTTTTTGTTTCGATTAGCACTTGCCTATAGCTTTCCAGTCTCATTAAACTACAAAAGGTATAAACATTTTATATACATTTTTTTTTAATGAACGAAGAAAACAACGACGGTTACCATACATTCGTGATGTAGGTGCGAGCGGGTTTTCATTTCGCTTCTCTCTCTCTTCTCTCTCTCTCGCTCTCTCTCTCTCTCTCTCTCTCTCTCTCTCTCTCTCTCTCTCTCTCTCGTGTGCGTGAGTGAGTGAGTGAGTGAGTGAGAGAGTGTGTGTGTGTGTGTGTGTGTGTGTGTGTGTGTGTGTTTAAATAAGCCTTGTTTGCCAGCCATGAGAAATGAGATCACATCAGATTACTCTCCTCCCATTTGCACACCAGTCGTCTGTATCTCTTGAGAGCAGAAAACTAAAAAAACCCCGACAGACATTACTTTCGACTCTGCACCTGCCTTCCTTCATGAATTCCTTCGTTTTACGCTCCCATCTCAATAATCCCTCCGTTCTTCCTGTGATATCCGCCTTCCTCACGGACGCAACAAAACTCCAGCAGGGGAAGCAACCGACCTTGACAGGCTCAACGGCTGTGAAGGCCTCGCGCCTTAAGGTCCCGCCAGCCGGAACACCCTCGATGGGTCTGTTGACGATGTCCCCTCTTCGCCACCCTTCAAGACAGCGCTTAATACCCGCCTTTGTCTTTGCTACTACAATTAGCTCTTATTGCCGTCGGCATCCTCTCTGTCTCTCTGTCTGTCTGTCTGTCTGTCTGTCTGTCTGTCTGTCTCTCTCTCTCTCTCTCTCTCTCTCTCTCTCTCTCTCTCTCTCTCTCTCTCTCTCTCTCTCTCTCTGCACGTTCGTGCGCGTGCGCTCTTGTAGGCATGTGTCAATTAGTGTTGTCCCCGTGTGAGTGTGGACGCGTACACTTGCCATTCACCTTGCTTGTGATTTTGTTGTACACAACTTGTTGAATGTTCACATATTTATTTTATTTTTCTTTGTAAATACGTTCATTGTAGTCATGAAGGGGTGCTCTGAATACCCCTATCATGTTCATTTCATTGAATTTTTGGAGCACATATATATTTTTTTTTTCCATTTGCATGCTGAAAACAGGACATTCAAAGTCACGAAAGACCGCGATTTTTATGCAATTTTTGCTTCAACTATAATCGTTTCACTGAGCCACATTTACGGATCAATATTTTTACCTTTGTCAATAAATCCTGAAGTATGTTTTGATAAATTAATGTGGACATTCGTTCGTTTGCATCCGGTCATCTAAAAGGTTTTGAATAGAATTAATTAATACATCTAAACTGTTACTTGTATGTGATCTACTGTGGCGAAAAGATAATGTCCTTTGTGTCCAACATATATCAACCAAAGGAGAAAAGCGTATACATTTCAAAAACATGGTATCGTCTGGTTGCAAAGTGAGACAACTGCAGGCGGAAATCTAAACAAATCTTAAATAAATTTTAGTGAGCCGCCGAGAGAAACGTGGACGAATTTTCTTTTTTTTTGTTTCTTTCTGCGTACGAAGGCGTAAAGACAGGCAGTGGAGTTTTTGTGTGTATGACCGTTTTTTATCCCGCCATTAAGGCAGCCATACTCCCTCTTCGGGGAAGGTGCATGCTATGTGTAATGTGTCATCCATACCGACGGCCAAACTGGCCTTCTCTTCCGGAAGTTTGTGATGGGATGTGACGTGTGTGCAAGATGTTTTGCGTGCGTTCACACACGGAGCCTCGATTTATAGTCTCATTCGAAGGGCTGTATGGGGAATGGAGTCAGAACCAATGTTAACTCCGAAGGAAAAATCCCCCTGTACCGATTTTCGAACCCGCAACCCCAGGATCACGAGTCCGGCGCTCTACCAACTGAGCTATTCCGGCCCCAACTTGGACAAACGTGGCACAAGACAAAACACGACGCGTTTCGACCTCTGATTTCTTCTTCAGGCAAGACACAAACATTAGGACAATGAAAATGAACGAGTTTGTCACTTAGCTTGGATCTGTTCAGCGCAAGGTAGGCGTTGAATGGTATCGTCACTCACAAACTTAGAATTTAGCCTTCCTGTTCTTCCAAGAAATTACGACACGAAATTTTGTAGTTCGGCAATAAACCTGGAAGAACAGCGTCATTAATAAAAAAAAAAATCGTTGTTGATCGGTGTTCACAATAGTTCTGTTATTATGCTATCAATGATTGTCACTGCTGTTTTCTGTTGTTGCTATTAATATTGTTGTTGTTATTATTTACGAGAGGTTAGGAGTGATTTTTTTCCTTTTGTGTGCAGTGATAACTATGATATGGCCATGGGCCATTATCGATAAAATGTAAACAGCTGGGTGGAATACATTATGAGATGCTGCATCTTCTGTTCATTTTTGTTGCTACAGAATGACCGATCATTTTCCACACGTCCATTCAAAATTGGCCACTGGCCTTTGGCTTAAACCATGCTCTCTCCGTCCGTGAGTTCGTCTCTCTGTCTCTGTCTGTCTGTCTGTTTATCTGTCTATCTGTCTGTCTGTCTGTCTGTCTATCTGTCTGTCTTTCTGTCTTTTTTCTGTCTCTCTCTGTCTGTCTGATTTTCTGTCTGATTTTTCTGTCTGTCTGTCTGTCTCTCCTCTGTCTGTCTGTCTCTCTCTCTCTCTCTCTCTCTCTCTCTCTCTCTCTCTCTTCATTTTTGTTTTCTCCGCACTGTACTTCTTGTGTTTGGTAGGCCACGCTTGGCAGGGGGAGGTGGGCGGGGGGAGCAGGGAGGGGGGGGGGGGGGTGGGTGGGGGGTTCGGGAAAAAAAGAAAGAATGAGATAAAGAGAGAGAAAGTACTATAAGAATGTCTGAATATCAGAACTTTGGGCCATATCAGTCGATGGAAGAGTTCGTTCTTCACTAAAACACAGTACAAGAGTTTGGACAAACACATGATTCATGTAAGAAACGTCGTATGAAATACAGTACAACCGAGAGAGAAGAAGAAAACCAAAAAGCAGTTATAAATATTACAACTAGCAGAATCCTCTCAAACGAGACATCTATTGACTCTCTCTCTCTCTCTCTCTCTCTCTCCTCCTCTCTCTCTCTCTCTCTCTCTCTCTCTCTCTCTGTATGTATGAATGTATTTATGAATGTATGTATGTATATATGTATGTATGTATGTATGTATGTATGTATGCGTGTGTGTGTGTGTGTGTGTGTGTGTGTGTGTGTGTGTGTGTGTGTGTGTGTGTGTGCGTCTGTGTGTGTAAGAGAGAACTCTCTGAACTCTGAACGATTTAATGAATAGGCCATAGACCCATGTCATTGGGAGTGGTTACAAACAGAATCAATTTGTATCACTGCAGAACCACAATTTATACATTTGAGAGAGAGAGAGAGAGAGAGGGGGGGGGGGATTCGGGTGGGGTTTTTTTTCATATGTAGACCAATGCCCCTTACAATGAGTGAGAATAACATCAGTCAAAAACACAAAACCAAAAGCATCAAGGATCAAAACTAAGACATGTATATGTACAAATATAACATAAAATTGTAGTTTTTTCTGTCCTTAAAAGCTTTACGCAAGAACTATGAAAAACAGTCGACAACTTCAGTCACAGATGAGGAGTTTGAAGACTCAACAATTACGATTGTCTATGATCAGGCTGCATAGAAGGGGAAAAAAAAACGAAATGAATCTCATTTTCTTCTGCTTGTCTGTATAATGGATAGTTCAAAATACCACTGATTTTTTTTTTTTTACCTGAAACAGTGCCTATCAGGGCAGAAATTCGTGATCGAAATCTTTGTAATGTTTCAAATGTTGGTCTATACCTACTACCTGCTAAGGTTTTAAGCAAGTGCTGCATTTTAAATCTGCCTCTAGCCTGAAAGTGATCGTTCCAGTTTTGCTACGTGCAATCAATCAATTTTCGGCGATTTTTTCACCCCATTATACATGAATATTTTCAACGCGTTGATTCATCTACACTAAACTAAAGCCGTATTCAAACAAGCACAAACTTTTGACACCTAGTTTTCTTGACCTCTTACCTCCAAGTCATGAAGCATATTATAAGCCAGTAACAAGTACATTCAACATCAGAGAGAGAGAGAGAGAGAGAGAGAGAGTGAGAGAGAGAGAGAGAGAGAGAGAGTACATACAACACACACACACACACATACACATATATATATATATATATATATATATATATATATATATATATATTATATATGGGATTTTTTTATTAGATCTTCAATGTAGAAGTCTATGGGGTTTCTTATATCCACTACGATGCATAAGTGTGAACTGACCGTGTGCTCTAGCCTTATCTAGACCCTATTGCTCCGAACTGCATGGGTTGGCTTAATTTGGGAGTCAAATAATTCAACGAGTTTTCGCAAATGAACTGTTATTATTGTTAATAAGAACCTATATGAATTTTCATATCACTGAGCAGAACATTCTTGGCCCAACTGGAGATCCTCGCTTGGAACGGCAAAGCTTCAGTCGAGCGGAGATAAAGAGCAACGAAAATAGATACACTAATAAAAAGAAAAAAGAAGAATGAGGGAGGTAGAGGAGAGACCTACGTAGCTTACGGCAGACTACTTTACTGAACTTGGGGCCGGCTCTGCTGGACTGGGTTTGCCCAGTGGGCGATTGTCACCAGGCACCCCAGGTGATAGAGACACACCGGGCAGGTGATAAAATAAGCCCTTGCGTCTCCCACATACCTGTGGAAGTTTGTGTCCATAAAACAATCGTCAGCCTGGTGCGCTGGGGCGTTAGTGTGTGTGTGTGTGTGTGTGTGTGTGTGTGTGTGAGAGAGAGAGAGAGAGAGAGAGAGAGAGAGAGAGAGAGAGAGCTGAACGTGATCTCCTCTTCTTTAATTCTATTTTGGCGTTGTTTTCGTCCACTTTTTGTGTTCCCAGTTCGTATAGAACAGGAAGTATTTTACAATGGAAACGAAAAGAAATGCTGTCTGTGTGTCTGTCTGTGTGTGTGTTTGTCCGTGGTCAAAATGTGTTCCACTCGCTCCAGACAAAACTTTTGCGCCGATCTTTCTGAAAATTTGTACGTATGTTCATTATGGTATGTCATAGATGATGCCCGATGTTGTTTTCTTTTACCAGAATAGCCGTTACTAACGGCTATAACGGCCCAAAACGGTGTTTCTTCTTTATCTTCTTTATGGAATATCTCAGAAAGTACTTGTATTCAAGATAGACTGGGAATACGTTTATATGCTTTGCATCTTGTTCTTTCTTTCATTCTTTCGCTCTTTCTTTTTTTTTCAGAATAAAGAGATATGTGCGGCTCGATAATCCGTCCTTCATTATGTTTTGCCTTTCTTTCTTTCTTTCTTTCTTTTTCGTGTATACTTACTACTTTTTTTCATTTTCTTCTTAAAACGTATTCTTATTCTGGTGTTGTCCTTTTTAAATATAGATTTTTTTTTTTAACCTTCATGTTCCCCTCTTCACACACACACACACACATACATACATAGAGAGAGAGAGAGAGAGAGAGAGAGAGAGAGAGAGAGAGAGAGAGAGAGACAGAGACAGAGATCAGAGAGAGAGAGAGAGAGACCGGCGCCTGTTATCAACAGCAGATTGAGCGAATAAGCACGTCATAATGGTATAAACTGGTGAACATAAGCTGGGTTTAAAAAAGAGGCTTCTCGACAAATTGATAGTGAAGTGACTGTTTTAACTGCTGCTCGAAAGCAGTTTGTAAATAACAAGAAGTTGCAAGTTTCCTTTGTCCATTTTTTTAAAGCCTTTTGATTCCATTTCTCGTAGACGTTTATAACCTGTTTTGATGAAAAAAAAGGAAATCAAAGGTAAATTATGTGTTTGTGTGAAAAATATGTACAGCGAAGTAAAAGCGAGACGCAAAATTATCCCACTTTTTTATATTCGCGCGGTCGTTAAACAGCGTGATGTTTGAAAGCCGATTTTTGTTTTCTTTGTTGATAAATGAGCAAGCCCTAGAAATAACTGAAAAGGGTAGGCACGGTGTACCTTCTGATCTTACAGATTCTCTATTTTCCTTCTCTCTACTGACGAGGTTACACTATTCTCCACAACAGTGATTGGTCTCCAAAGGCGACTTAATAGCTAACCTTCAGCAGGCGGAGTTAAAAAAAATTGACATACATTCAAGGCTAATGTTACTGTACCTGTTGCAAGATGGGAGGAGTACAATTTGGTACATACTGAGAGATGGACTGATGGGAGTGAAAAACGTTGAAGTGAATGCACACAAATCTCTTGGAATACACTTCACATCCACATCCAGTTTAAATTTTGCCTGCCAAGATCATGCACACTGAGCAAAGAATCAG
>JADBJO010000835.1:200000-210000 GCA_016801955.1 Conus betulinus
AAATGAAGATCATTTCTATTCTCTTGCGCAGCTTATAACGATATCAGACAGAAGTCTCAACTTTCAATATCATTGCGACAGAAAATCATAACCTTTATAGTTTGTTGACCTCTGACAATAATAGGATAATAACTCTACTGGCTAAGTATGTGGCAGAAGCATCAAATGTTAGGAAAAAGAAATGTTCGGTAAGAACTAATGTTTAAGTCTGTTTTTCATGTACTCCGCAAGCTTGATGACCTTGGTAAGAAATGGTTTTGTTTTCTTCAGTAGTATAGCTAAGATGATGAGGCGGACGGTGATGATAGATGTGACAGTGCAGGAAAGTTTTATAACAGTGAATATGTGTGCCTGGGTGAGGCACTTGTGTCTATGATCATGTTGTTACTTAGAAAAAAAACTACATATTCATTTTTAGTGACGAAAAAGCACGTCATTATTTTCTTTTCTTCTACATGGCTTCAAGCTCTCATCATTAATATTTATGTAATCCGTTTCAATCATGTTTCTTTGCATTATAAACTTTTTCGGCGCTGCAAATATTGATGTACACCCCCCTTGACATAAAGGCCATGTAGGCCATTGTCAATAAAAACATATCTGAAGCATCTGAAGCGTCTCTCTCTCTCTCTCTCTCTCTCTCTGAACTCCCCCCTGTCCCTGTGTGTGTGTGTGTGTGTGTGTGTGTGTGTGTGTGTGTGTGTGTGCGCGCGCGCGCGCGCGCGCGCGCGCGCGCGTGTGTGATCACACTTACCATATTGAAACGTGGTCTGAGACATTTGAATATTCATTCTCGTTCAATAAACACACACACACACACACACACACACACACACACACACACACACACATGCAAGCACGCACGTACGCACGCACGCACGCGCGCACGCACACACACACACGCGCTCGCGCGCGCGCACGCATGCACGCATGCACGCACTCTGGCATGATCATGTCTAATCAAATGCCACTACTAACACGTACTGTAGCATCTACACAATCGTCATAATATCACACATTTATATTCTCTCGCCCAGTCAGCTTACGCGCACACACACACACACACACACACACACACACACACACACGGACGAACAGACAGACGGACGGACGCGCGCGACCACGAACATATTGAACACACTCACTTGAAATATAGACAGCACTTCACCACACTTAAATCCAGTTGAATAAGATCAATGAAAAGCGTTCGGCCTACCTGTGAGTTGTTGCATCCTCAGAAACACACGGAGATCATAATCACGTCGCTCCGCTTTTCAACCACCGCGTAGAAACAAACCAGCGACCAAGCAAGCGAGCCAGTCGGTGTGTGAATCGGCCAGTCCTCCGTCCCTCCTCTCAGCACACCCCCATGGCCTCCAACTACACCACATGATAAATCGACGATCCAAGTCAACCATCACCAACCACATTCCAATCTCACATGGTCACCCCCTCTCTCTCTTTCTTTTGGAGGGACGACAGAAAACGACAGTGGAAAAAGAAAGAGGAAGAAGAGGAAAGAAAGGAGAAACAACGAGCACGATAGAGGAAAACACTGGTATGCCAAGAGGCGGAAACGTTTGAACTCGGTCGGTGCTTTTTACGAGTCACTGAGGTAGATATGGTAAGGTTTGTGTGCGTGTGTGTGTGAGTGTATGTGTGTGTGTCGTCCACACAGGTAAGGGCCTACATGGGAGGAGAGAGAGTAGGGACAGGTGGAGGACAGGGGGGGGGGGGGGGGGGGGGGGGGGGGGGGGGGGGGGGGGGGGGGGGTGGGGGGAATGAGAGGGGTGAGTGGAGGTGGTAGTGGTGTTGGTGGAGAGCGGAAGAAGGGAAGTTTGGGTCCGCGCGCGCGGTGTGTGACGACAACACGCCGTGGATGGTGTGTGTGTGTGTGTGTGTGTGTGTGTGAACGTGGAATGCGAACGCGAACTACCCTTGGTTGGCCGTGTTCTGTTCGGCTGGGGGAAGGGCACTAGAGAGGCCTAGATGTAGAGGGGGTAGGGGGTAGGGAGGTGGGAGGACTCGATCGCCTCGACTGTCGCGACACAAACGCCGTGTGGTAGAGTTGTGGCCAGTGGGTCGGTGACTTAGAGGATCAGACAGTGAGTAGGAGGAACTGGACCTGGGGGGGGGGGGGGGGGGGGGGGGGGGGGGGGGGGGGGGGGGGGGGGGGGGGGGGGGGGGGGGGGGGGGGGGGGGGGGGGGGGGGGGGGGGGGGGGGGGGGGGGGGGGGGGGGGGGGGGGGGGGGGGGGCAGGGGCACGTGAACGGTATACCGCTTGGCCAGTCGTGTCTCACACACGGTACCACGCATGCTTCACGCACACACACACACACCCCACACACACACACACACGCGCGCGCGCGCACACGCACACACACACACACACACACAGAGTACGTGAACGTACACTGCTTGGTCAGTCGTGTCACACACACACACACGCACACACACACATACGCGCGCACACGAGACGCACGCAGAGAGAGAGAGAGAGAGAGAGAGAGAGAGACGAGGGAGGGACAGAGACAGACAGATAGACAGACGGATAGATGTATAGAAGGATAGATATATTTACACACACACACACACAAAAACCACAAAATATCACCACCATCCAAATACAACAATGATGTCACTGAACATCTCCGTGAGGAGTTGAAAAACCACCGTCAGAAAACTCAAGAACAACACACACACACTGTGGCCCGGTTGCCGTATGATCACTAGAGCCGTCTTGGGGGATTGTAAGGTAGTGGGTGTAGAATCTAACACCTTGGGCTGCCAAGGGGTCCACTGAGGGGCCACTGAAGCAGTTCTAAGGCATGCAAAGGAATCCAACTAGACAAACTGAAGGCCCTGGAATTTCGATTCACAGCTAAAGGAGGAGGGGGTGGGGTGGAGGGAAAGGGGTTGAGGGTCTGGTAATCTCCCCCCCCCCCCCCCCCCGCCCCCATTTTTCACACTTCTTTCAATGGGTTTGGTTCTGATATTAGAAGGCACGGGTAACGGAACGCTCCAGCACATGACAGACTACAGAAAGGGGACCGCGGTTCTTCGAGTTTGCCAACAGCCACACCTTCACTCTGGCCACTCTTCCAGATGCAAGACACACAACCACCATCTCCCTAGGTTTCCCAAACTTTCCAGTAAAGTATTGACGAACCCAAACCAGCACCCTTCCTAGCACTGGCAGCTATCATAGATGACAGGGTAATAACGACAGTCTACCTCAAGCTGAAGAACCAGTCCTGAGCAAACTAGTCAAGAGACAAACTAGAAAAAAACTGAACGCTATGGGACTGCAACAATCTCCGGGACAAATATACATGGTAGGTTTGTTACACTCAACCTGCTTGATTATTGATATTGACATTATCTCCGGCAACTCCAAACGAAAACATCGTGTGGCAGGCAAACAGGTCCAGGAATACAGCACCAAGGACAAACACACGGGTCACTGAAGACTGATTGAGTCAACGGATACAAGAAAGGATCGGAAAGGTTAAAAAAAATTATAAGAAAAAAATGATGTTGAAGCAGTGCCTCTGAATGCTCTGGTGAGCTGAAGCATAGGTAGAAAATGGCAAAGGCTAAAGAGAAGTGAACTGCCAATACAGGCAATAGTACTACAACAAGCGTGCAGAACCAAACCCCAAGGCAGCCTTTGTTTCATTGCAGAGGGAGAGAAACAATGCCTCGCCTCGTTTTCCCACCGTTCACCTTTGTCGTAGTCCCGTCCGCTCACGGAGGTCACTAACCTCTTCCGTGCGAAAGAACTGTTCAGTTGTCTGGCTGCCCTCTCAGGTAACTACACACGCTAGCTTCTTCTTGTGCGCTGCGCAGCGTGGTCGGCCTGCCGCCTGCACGAAGGCTTCGCCTGCAAATGATTCACCATGGTAGTGCTTCAAACTGGATGACTTGACACGATCAGCTGTGAAGCTTAGTGAACTAGACGACCTACACGTGAGAAGGAGGCAGACAGAGAGCTGGTCATACTAACAGGAAGAGGTGAATGCCCACAAGAGACGCAATGGAGCACCAACTAGCGAAAGAGGAGGGTATAGTTCTGGACCCTTCTATTCCTTTGGTTTCACTGAAGACGCTAACAATATCGCAGCAGCCTGGGACTATGGCTAAAGAGTACAAACGTGGTCCCCTTCCCTCAGAGCAAACAGAAGTGATTGAAACGTGGGGTGAATACTGGAAAGACCTTTTTAAATACAAAACCGGACACGTTATATACCCGACCATGGTATTAAGACAAGCAACCATTCTGAAAGCTCTCCGATGTTCCAGGAGGATATGAAGAAAGCTGTCCTCACTCTCAAAGCTGACGAACCATTAGGAAGTGGATGATGTGCCAGCAGAACTTCAGAAGCAGGTCGCTGTGTTAGAGAATATGGGAAACGAAACAGCGATCGAAGGAATGAGTCGATTCGTGATAATATCTCTTTAAGCAGAGAGCAGAGAGAGACTCTTTGAGAGTGGGGAATTTGCGACACTGTCCGTATTGCAGGACCATCGATTTCACCAGCCACTTCAAAGAAGCGATTCTTACAGTCCTTCAAACAAACTCAAAGGAAGACGGAAGAAATTCTTTCCGAAGAAGACCAAGGTTTATTCCTGCCAGAAAAGGAACTCATCTGAACAGATCGTCAATATCATCTGCTGCTGAGAAGCATCTTTCGCTACCGACGTGATCCTTATCTAAAGAAAGCCTTTGATCATATCTGGCAGGTTTTGAGGCAGTCTTACTTTTACAACAACCCCATGGAAGTGATAACAGCATTTGACAAACAGCGCTGTTCTCATGACCTTCAACCTTTCAGACTTCCTCAGAACAAAGGTAGGACTGAACCATGGCTCTGTCCTCTCATCTGTTTTGTTCTGCGACCATCTTGAAAACATAGCGCAAACACGGTTTAGGAGGTTTTTTTTTCTTCTTCTTCTTCAAATCGAAAGAATCAAAGTAATGAAAGACAAGAGAAAAAGAAACAAAGATCTACACGCCTATGAACAGGATCTATAGAAATCGGGGACGACTAGCTGGTAGGAAGAAACTCCAGAGAGTGCTTGACAGATGAAATTGAAACGAAATGAGGCAGGGAACAGTAAACAATACACAAACAAGCAGGATAACTCTTGCTCCCATAAGAAAACCTAATCAGCGTAACTTTTGTTCAAGACTGGCACAGCCTTTTAAACTTGGATAAAGTCAGATAAATACAAAGACGAACAATCTAATAGTGGGGGAAACAGTTTTCCAACAACTTCAAGTTTTATTGTTTATTGACAGATGAAGTTTTCCAGAGAATTTAGAATGACTCCTAGATGCTCCTAGGCCATCTGCCGTCAGATTTTTTTTTCTGTTCTTGGCGCTGTCGCGATTCGAACCAGCAACTTCTGATATATGGACCTATCAACGTGTCTTTTTAAACGTATCAACGTCTCTTGTTAGACGGATGTCTTACCCACGTCCTATGGGACAACTTTCTAAGTCAGGAAATTTAAAGCTCATGAAGTTCACTTTTGCTCCCTCGCGACAATCCAGCCACTGCTCTTTTCAGCTGCGTCTGCCATTGTCTTTTTTTCCCTTTTTTGTGGCATCAGTTGTCGGATCAATGGACCACCTAAGGCGGTGATCCCCCCCCCCTTCCCCCCCCCCCCCCCCCCCCCCCCCCCCCCCCCCCCCCCAAGGCCGAAATCCACATCTTCAATTTTTGGTGCTTCACACTGTCCTCTTCACCTGCAAAAAAAAAAATCTTTAATTTCCACCACTAGCTTTTTTTTTTTTCTTTTCCTTTTTTTTTTTTTTTTTCCCACCCATCTCTTACACACCATGCATAGTCTGTATGTTCTCTTACAAATCGACATATTCTTGCTGATTTTAGTGCTTTGGCGTTTGATACAAAGTGTCTGGGTTTGTTTATGTTCTAATGTGTCGTGCACTGGCACGCTCACTCTGATAATGTGCTGCTTATACTAAAGGAAAAAAAACAATAGACAGACAGAGAAAAAAGAGGAAAGAAGGGAAGGAAGGAAGAAAGAAGAGGAAGAGGGAAAGAAGACAAAAGCGAAAAAGAATTCGTAGCTGTGTAAAAACAAACGTTGTTATGCAAATGTGAAACACAGCCATTGCCTTTTTGTTTTAGTCTTCTTCTGGCCAGAAATCGGGGACTGTTTAATGAAGTGATAGGCTGATGAGCCTGCATATCCCATGGCTCCAACCTCCGTAGCCAGGCCTTAAGCTTGGAAGACCGATTCTCTCAAGCTGCCGGCGGAGACTGGCATGCTTTCTAGTCTTGTAGTTGTGAGCTTGATCCATTCTGCTCTCGTATGACACAGTGAGTTTAGTCACAATCATTGTTTTTATAAGCCTGGGTTGAATACAATATCTAGTCTCTCAGTCCACTCTTCCTGATGATCTCAGGAAGATTTGCTGTGCATTTACAATCAGGCGATACAAAAAGAAAAAGTTTGTCTACACACACACACACACACACACACACACACACACACACACACACACACACACACACATATATATATATATATATATATATATATATTGAATTATAAACAAAGCTTGCTCTTATGTCTCAGATTGTAGAAATAGGGGAGAGAGAGAGATAGAGAGACAGACAGAGAGACAGAGAGAGATCATTAATGACTATTACGCAAACCATCCACATCGATAATAATGATATCTCACCCTGGCACTTTAGGTACCGTGGACTTGAACCACCGACGAGGATATTGATCTCACACTATCCTATACAACCTGTACACCAGTTTGCCAGTGATCTCCCGGACAGACAGACAGACAGACAGACAGACGGACAGACAGACAAACTGATATTAGAGAGAAACACACAAAAACAACAAAGAGCGCTTGACTCTTCACTTCAGGTGTAGCACAGGATCAGAAACCACACGGCAAGGGACAGCCACTTCCACCCTGGCAATCCTGATGGCTTAGTAACTTGCGGGGCAGATTGTCAGCGCTTAGCGCTCGCCAGGCAAGGAACCGTGCCAGCCCTGTAGGTCTCCCAGAAACCCAGGCCTCACCCCCCCCCCCCCCCCCCCAAAGCCCATGAAGTCATCCCTACCCCCACCTCCTCTACCCCCCTACCCCTTCCCTCGTCAGTTTAGCAACGTTTTGGCAAGTATGCACCTGCTTTGAGGAGGGAGATTAAGTAGTCCTGCTGCCGAAGTTCTCCCTCTCTCCCACTTCCCACGCCGCCAGTAGCCCCTACCCCCCCCTCCCCCCCCCCCCCCCCCTCCTGCACACACACACACACTCACACACACTCTCTCTCTCTCTCTCACACCACACACACACACGCACGCACCGCACGCACGCACACACCAGCTGCCGCTCACAGGAAACGGGTTTTATATGCACTGTCACTGATGTAATGCAATAGTTTGATTGAAGTGCTATCGACTGCTAGGAATAAATCTCTCTCTCTCTCCTCTCTCTCTCTCTCTCTCTCTCTCTCTGAGTGGTGGCTTCCCTTGACTGGCAACCAGCAAGACCTTTTAGCTGCTCTGATGAATTTCAACCTGCATTGTCTGTAGATTGCCCACTGTGCCGGTTGAAGGTCTCCCATCTGCTTTGGAAGCGACTCTCAGTGCTGCACTACAGGAGTTGACACTGTCGTCTTTTAAAATTGAGGGCAGAGGAAAACACACAGTTGGGATCCTACGTTTGACTACAAATACCGACCAGCCCCCTGCAACACAAAGCCACAGTGCTGTGTATCGATGGAAATGCCCGTCACAGGTTAAACAGAGACAAGCGCAGGGCTGAGGAACAGAGAATAATCAGCAGAAAAAAAGGTAAGTGAAGGTTTCTGTCCGTCTGATTTGTCTTTGCCGACGCCAACCAGTGTTGACAGAATCGACAACAGCTACACTGTTTGTGGCGACAGTTTTCAGTGTGGCAGCAATTCCCCTCCATCCCCACTCATAACCCGCACATGATACACGGGACAGTGTGACAAACATGCTGTGACAATGGGACACGATGACGATTTCATGTTGGATATTGTGTCGGTCGAGCCGAGTGGTAGTGAAGACTGTGGTGAAGAATTCCGTGACATGTTCTCTGAACATAACAGGCCACCAGTTACTTCCACACAAAACAAAGAAGAGGAAGACATGGGAGCTGAGGACGAGCATAATGCAGAGTGCACAGATGATCCCGAAAACGTTCCTCAGGCCAGTCGACCGCAGGATGTTCATTGCTGACAGCAATACCATCAGTGACATAATGGCGTATAGATACAGGAGATGACCAGAAAGGTGGACAGCTTTCACTGTACTACGAAAGAAGGCGTGAAAATGGCTTCTGGTAACACTAGAGCTGTCAACGACGGAAATCAGAGTGATTGTGGATAGACGCGTTGATGTGTTGACAGTCATTCAAATTAGCATCTTCCGTGATCTTCTATTCTAGCATGTGTTACATGTGTTTATACAGTCCCCATCCCACCAAATCCTCCCCTCGAGAATGGGCTTTGTAAGCTTATCTCAATAAATCATTCTCTCTCTCTCTCTCTCTCTCTCTCTCTCTCTCTCTCTCTCTCTCTCTCACTTTATCTCTCTGTCTCTCTCTCTCTCTTTCTCTCTCTCTCATGTCTCTCCGCCAAGCTCTCTCTCTCTCTCTCTCTCTCTCGCCTCTCTCTCTCACTTTATCTCTCTGTGCATGCTTGTGCGCAAGCGCGCACGCGCGTGTGGTGTGTGTGTATGTCTTCGTGTGTGTGTGTGTGTGTGTGTGTGTGTGTGTGTGTGTGTGTGTGTGTGTGTGTGTGTGTGTGTGTGAATGCAAGACATAGAGGCCTTCTAAATTAATGTGTCTTCTTTTATGGTTCTCTTTTTTTATTCTTTTTTCTTTCTTATTTATCCCATTTTCTTTTTGTTTGTCTCATAGACATTTTAAAATATCATATGCGATTAATCTTGTTGTTGATTGTTTTTGTTGTTGTACTTTAAACTGTTTTTTTCATGTGCTTACATTGTTTTTGTTGTACTTTTAAATTGCTTTTTCATTTGCTTACATTGTTTCTGTTATTGTACTTTAAACTGCTTTATCCATTTGTTTTAATTGTTTTCTGTTGCTGTACTTTAAATTGCTTTTTCATTTGCTTATTTCGCTGTTGATGTCAGTGCTTCCTTCTGGTGGTGGTGTGTTGTTATTGTCAGTTTGGTTTGATGTTGTTTGTTTGTATTGTCATGTATTGTTGCATACGTTCTATCATTTAGTTCTAGCTTCGCAGAGTAATAGCGGCAAGTATTAAAAAAGTGGGTTACTAAGCCAGTACTTTTACCGTCATAAATTAAAGAAAAGAATCTCTCTCTCTCTCTCTCTCTCTCTCTCTCTCTCTCTCTCTCTCTCTCCTCTCTCTCTCACACACACCACACACACACACACACACACACACACACACACACACACACATACACACACACACGTACACACATACATACATGCATGGATGCAAACATACATACATACATACATACATACATACAATATATTTGATTGAATGTGTATCGACTGCTGGGAAGAAAATCTCTGTGTCTCTGTCTCTGTCTGTCTGTCTTGCTCTCTCTCTCTCTCTCTCTCTCTCTCTCTCTCTCTCTCTCACTCTCCCCCCTCCCCCCCCCCCCCCCCCCCCCCCCCCCACACACACACACACACACACTTAATGCCCTGAAATGAATCTGGGCGAGGTAGCATTCATCGTTTTTCTCGCGACATCGCGTGACTGCAGACGATATTTCTTTACTTGTAGATAACAAAAACAAACAAACAAACAAACAAAAAAAAAAAAAAAAGCGAAAATGTCTGCTCTTTTATGGGCTTCGATGACCGACGTCTGTTTTTTCACTTCTATTTAAAGTCTTTGAACTGCCCCGCTCCAGAACAACGAAATCCCAGAACGTCCTGAATTAGCCTACGCACCCTCTAGCTCTCTTCCTACCTTTA
>JADBJO010000835.1:215000-252500 GCA_016801955.1 Conus betulinus
CACACACACACACACACACACACACACACACACGCATACACACATACACATGAAACTGCCGTACTCAAACACAAACGCACGCACGCACGCGCGCGCGCGCGCGCGCGCACACACACACACACACACACACACACACACATATATACACATATATATATATATATATATATATATATATATATGTGTGTGTGTGTGTGTGTGTGTGTGTGTGTGTGTGTGTGTGTGTGTGTGTGTGACCGACCGACGACAGACAGACAGAGACAGAGAACGGATGTTTGGGGGACAACGGATCGTTCAGAGAAAAGGATTCTATATTGACGTTGATTCTACATATATATATATATATATATATATATATATATATCTTATATATATATATATATATATATATATATGTCTTATTCACGCACAGGGCCACTTACAGACAGTAAGAATTCCCACAGATCAGAGGAAATCACTTTTTATAGTCCTAGTGATCGAAGACAACATTTGTCTTCTTCTTTGTATCGGAGATGAAGAGGAACTTTAAAGCGAAACCAGCTGAATTGAAAACTGTGCTCATCCCTGTCTTTTCTTAAAAGTAAGTTATTATATGAAAGGTTATGTGATAAGCTGATCGTGCAAGTGGTAGAGAGGACCCTTAGCTTTTTACCTACCGGAGTTCCTTTTGACACAAACATCTCTCCCTAAGGCCTCTCAATTCTTCACATCTTGTATCTTCCACAAGGTCGGGTTATCCGCGGTTGTGAACCACTTAGTGTGCGCTCAGTGTGTCGGTGTAATTTTCCACGAGTCGGCGAGTCCTGTGTGATGTGGACCGGTCACGGCAGATTGCTAGGTCGCTGCAGGTTGCAGGTTGTTTTGGACAGGTGAGCAAAGTTTGTTTTCCATGGGTGACCGCTGGTTCTTTAGGGCAAGTGACTGCAGGTTGTTTTGACTGGTGACTGTAGGTTGTTTTGGACTGATGGCTGTAGGCTGTTTTGTGGCTGGCTGTCGGTTGTTTTGGATTGGTGGCTGGCGTTGTTTTGGACTGGTGGCTGTCGGGCTGTTTTGTGGCTGTCGTTGTTTTGGAGTGGTGGCTGTCGGCTGTTTTGTGGCTGTTGGTGGTTTTGGACTGTGGCTGCTGTCGGCTGTTTTGTGGCTGTCGATTGTTATGAACTGGTGGCTGTCGGTTGTTTTTGTGGCCGTCGGTTGTTTTTGGACTGGTGGCTGTCGGCTGTTTTGTGGCTGTCGGTTGTTTTGGACTGGTGGCTGTCGGCTGTTTTTGTGGCTGTCGGTTGTTTTGGACTGGTGGCTGTCGGCTGTTTTTTGGCTGTCGGTAGGTTTTGGACTGGTGGCTGTCGGCTGTTTTGGCTGTGGTGGGCTGTCGATTGTTTTGGACTGGTGGCTGTCGGTTGTTTTGGACTGGTGGCTGTCGGCTGTTTTCTGGCTGTCGGTAGGTTTGGACTGGTGGCTGTCGGTTGTTTTGGACTGGTGGCTGTGTCGGTTGTTTTGGACTGGTGGCTGTCGGCTGTTTTCTGGCTGTCGGTAGGTTTGGACTGGTGGTATCGGCTGTTTTGTGGCTGTTGTTGTTTTTGGACTGGTGACTGTCGGCTGTTTTGTGGCTGGTGGTTTTTGGACTGGTGGCTGTCGGCTGTTTTGTGGCTGTTGGTTGTTTTGGACTGGTGGCTGTCGGCTGTTTTGTGGCTGTCGGTTGTTTTGGACTGTTGACTGTTGGTTGTTTTGGACTGTTGACTGTTGGTTGTTTTGGACTGTTGACTGTCGGTTGTTTTGGACTGGTGGCTGTCGGTTGTTTTGGACTGGTGGCTGTCGGTTGTTTTGGACCGATGGCTGCAGGCTGTTTTGTGGCTGTTGGCTGTTTTGGACTGGTGGTTGCAAGCTATTTTGTGGCTGTTGGCTGTTTTGGACTGGTGGCTGTAAGTTGTTTGGACTGGTGACTGCAGGTTGTTTTGGACTGGTGACTGCAGGTTGTTTTGGATTGGTGGCTGTCAGTTGTTTTGCACTTGTGGCTGTCGGTTGTTTTGTGGCTGTCGGTTGTTTTTGGACTGGTGGCTGCAGGCTGTTTTGGACAGGTGGCTATAGGCTGCTTTGGACTGGTGGCTGCAGGCTGTTTTGGACAGGTGGCTATAGTCTGTTTTGGACTGGTGACTGCAGGCTGTTTTGAACCAATATCGATGGGTCGTTTTTGGACGGGTGACTGCAGTTTGCGGGTTTTTAAATTATTTTGTCCGGGTAGCTGCATTTGAAGTAATATCTGCAAGTTGTTACGGACCAATGGTTTAGTACCGCGGGCTTTAAGCGATTCCAGATGGGTTTGGACCTTTGGCTGTAGGTGCTTATAAACCAGTGGAATTTCGGGTGACTGATAGATGTTTTGAGCCGGTGATAACAGGTTGATTAATACTGACTGCTTCAGAAAAGCTGTGATCCACGTGAGCAATGAATAAATCAAAAGAGATACAGATAAGCAGCACGGTTATTCGTAAGTGATGCTGAGCGAAAGTGACGGGTCCCAAAACTGAGCTATTTTGATCACACTGATGTCCATTCAGAGGAACTTCTGGATGTCTGCTGACCAGGCTTGAAACAGCAACCCACCGAATATTTGAATCCCTTTCAGCTTTGCTTCTTTTTTCTTTGATCTTTGTTCAGTTGGTTTTTCTTTTTTTTTTTTTCCCCGCAAGCTAATCTTCAGCCAAGGTCGACTGAAAAAGATACTGATTTTGTGAGTGTTCACCGTCTATAGATCACGACTATGAACATGTCGTTCATTTATTTTAAAAAAAATAAAATAAAAAAAAACAATAACAGTAAAACACGAAGAATGAAGTTTATAGTGAATTGTTTTTATTTTGAAATGCAATTTGCTACTTTATGTGAGTGCAATACTGTGTGGGAAGAAAAAAAGCAAGCCCGTGTGTGTGTGTGTGTGTGTGTGTGTGTGTGTGTGTGTGTGTGTGTGGAGTGTTTTGGGTGAGTGAGTGAGGGGGGGGGGGGGGGGGGGGGGGGGAGGAAGAGAAAGTTCAGTAGTGATTGCATTCGTGCGTGTGTGCGTAGTTTTTATAGGTTTGTTATGCTTACGTGCACGCGCGCTCATGCATGTCATCGTGGCACGGACATCTGTACCCAGGTGTGTGGTCCGTATCACAGGCAGACGCGCAGAAACCTTGTAGTGTGTGGTCTGGGAGGGGGTGGTCAGTAGGTACCGGTACCCGTTTCCCACCCTGCCAACGTCCTGTCATTACGGGTGTCCGGTCGAGCGGTGACCCATCTGTTCAGGCAGACGTCCTCTTTCATCAGAGGGCACGACTCTTTTTTCTCGGTGTTTGTGACACTCGGACGACCACCCGCCACGCGCCCCCCTCCGCCGAATCAGCCCCACCCGGCGGATTTGTCTCAGTTCTTTCATTTCTCTTCACATTTTAAGTAGGAGAACCCTTAGCAACCTCCTCCTCCTGCTCCTCCTCCTCCTCCTCCTCATGCTTCTCCTCGTCTTCCTCCTTCTTTTTCTCGTTTTTTCTTCACATTTCAGCTGAAGATACTCTCCTGTCCCAAGATCTGCAGTCACCTCCAGGTAGATGATTATTTGCGCACAAGAGACATGCTATATTTGTATGTGTCATCCATACCATTGGTCCTCTGGGCCTACTCTTTGGAAGTGGTGTGATGAGCTTTAACAGGTATGCAAAGTTATGCACAGAACCCCGGTTCATGACCTCATTCAGAGGACTTTGAGAAATGGAATCAGGACGCATATATTCTCTGAGGGAAACATTCCATCTCACCTGGACAGCTCCGCAGAGTCTCAAACCAGCCTATGCAAACAGACAAAGATGTTCTAAAAAGGACTTTATTGATGGAGTAAAGAGTCCTCTTGGAAAGGCTGTTCCATGTAGCTTCACGTAAACATAGTGTTGCAGTACTCGACCGATGTATGTAATATGATTCAACGCACAGAAAGACACTACCACCTCTTAGTCAGCTTCTTCCTAAATGACACCATGAGCTTCTACCCAGGTCGGCAGCCCGTTGTGTAAACAAGTGTGATTGTAAAAGGCTTAGAGCTTGGTCTCTAGCCCAGGATAGGGCGCTATATAAGTATCCATAATAATAATAATGATAAATCTTCTGCAGAAACAAGAAAAATGTTTCCGTTGAGATACAAAAGTCAGAAAGGATTTTTTTCTTTACTTTTTACTTCTTTTCAGAATACCACGAATAAATACCCTAGACAAAAAGCTTATAAGCAAGGCCGTTTTCTTTCTCGGATGTTATCAGACTCGAGCTACGTGAAATTATTAGTTTATTATCACCACTGGGTGCTCTCCTGAAGAGTTACGACACTTTGATAAACTGTTTAACGTTCTCTGGTCGGAATCTGATCTGGCGTGAAAAAGAACACTATCTCCAATGGGAAGTTTTGCAAATTGTTCTGTAAGTGGCTAATATTCTGGCACGGCAAAAAAAAAACAAACGCATAAATTCCGACTGGATACAATGAAAATCGTTTCCTTCATTGGAAGACATACTGGCTCGAGAATGTTAACCAATTCCGTTTTTTAACATCTCTATTTACGTCTGAATGAGCGGTGATTTTCACACTGTTGTTTGTACTATGGCGGAATTCGATCTCACGCGAATCTTTCTATGTTTCTGTGTGTGTATGTTTTTTTTTGTTTGTTTTTGTTTGTTTGTTTGTTTGGGGGGGGGGGGGGGCACGTCTAAAATACGCCGGGGTCAGATCTATCAGGGAGTGTTCAGGCAGGCCTGTGGGTCTGAGGCGGGCTGCTGACACGTTGACACATGGGGGGGGAAACGTGTGGGGCTGCGATGTGACACTTGGTACCGCTGTTTCCTTTGTGGCATGCTCTCGGGTCCCACTGGCCCGCCCTGCTGGGAAGATTGGGACCGTTGGGTCATAGGCCCGTCCCCCTGGGCCAGTTCACAGGAGCTGTCGGCAGGGGAGCGTTGGCTCATTAAACTGAAGTAGTTTGTCTCCTTTATTCTCACAGGAAGCGCACACACATACACGCACGCGCACGCGCTCGCGTGATCGCACACACACACACACACACACACACCACACCACACACACACCACACACGCGCACGTGCGCGCGCGCTTACACATACACTCACGCTCATGCGTGTACACACACATACTCCACACACACATACACGCACACGCACGCGCACGCACACACACACACACACACACACACACACACACACACACACACACACACACACAAAGCATACACGATTGCGCGCGCTCGCGCGGACACAGATACGGTCGCAAACTCGCGCTCGCGTATACTGGCTTCAATTTTTTTTTTTTTTTTTTTTAACTATTTGCTTCCTTGTCCATGACTATTTTTAATGAGGTTCGCATTTTTAACAACTACCCACCTCTCCTCTCCTTCCTTCTTTTCCCCCCCTTCTTCTTCCCCTGCTCTCCCTCTCCCTCCCCCCCTTCCCTCCTTTGCCCCCTTCCCCCCCTCCTCCCTCCATCTCCGCACTCGCTTCTGGTGTTGTTCTATAAGTGTTTGAAAGATTTCAGATGTTTGAAAATGTTCACGCCCCACATTTTCAATCATTCGCTGCTTGCTGACCTCAAATGCATTCCATCTGCGCAATGTGCTACCGAACGGAGAGAAAGACAGCAGAATGCCGATTTGTGTTGGGGTCGGTTGTTGAGTACAAGACCCCAGGCGACACACCACGTATCAAAACGACGTCGACAGTTCGGTGAAGTGCTTTGGTGATGCTGTCTCCGGATGAACTGTTTTCCAGAGTTTCATAGATTGGTAGTGTGACGACCACGATTTTCCGAGAGACTCAACAGCTCACATATCCAGAACACCGAGCTCACCTTCACAGTAGGTTCTGAGGTCGAATCCCCTACGCCCTCCAGACAAATTGGCAGCGTCGCTGCTCACCGTAACGTGTGGCCGTTCAAGTGTTGAAGTGTACACAGCGCTAGATGTGTCACCTTCCTCTTTCTTCTGGAAACGGTTTTTTTTTTCTTCTTTATTCAAAACAAAATATAGTAATATTAAAAGATTTAGCAAAAAAAAAGTAATCGCAGTAATAACAATTGTAAACACTCCATTGGAGAGACCAAAAGAGAGAGAGATAGAGTGAGAGAGAAAGACAGACAGACAGAGGTGCAACGTATATGGGACGAGTGGAGTGTTTCGAACTTCGGGGCGGGTGGGTTGCAATACAATCACGGAGGTCAATAAATAGACTATATACACTTTCTATTGAGCCTGCATAGAGAAACGCGATAAAAAATATCCTTGACGGGTATATTCTCAGTCCTGAGAAAGTCATTTCCCTCTGTGATACATCACTGGAGGTGGGTGAAGGCCTTGAACTCGAAATAAACCGGGTTCTCGTTGATCATGTCCAGGTCAGGAACCGAGTGTGCAGCGACGCATCGCCAGTTTCAACTGTTGTTGGTACCCAACACAAAATGTCGCCATTGACATCGGCCATCCTAACGTGTTGTCGCTCTGATGGTATCGGTACACTGTTGTATAGCCCCCACTAGGATAGGGTTTGAACGTCATCACACAACCGGACAGCTTTTCTTATTTCATGATGATTGATGACAGTGAGCGTCATTCCGATGCTCCTATTCATTTCCTGCTTGGTCTGAAACTTCGTGACACCATCTCTTTCATTGTATTTTATAATCAACTGATGGCCGGCAATTACAACCACCTGCGGTGTTAGGAAATGTTATCAACACCATCTGAGACTTCTGTGGTGTGGTCCTACTCCTCCCATTAAAGCTATAGTGACGCACAGGTACAGTGCGCATAAGCACTCGGTTCTCAACCCAGTCGGAACCGGAAGTGTGCCTCGCTTGAGAAGTACTCACTCGCCACAAACCGATGACAAGGCCTACCATCGGACAGTGCAAATTCAAGCCCCCGTTGAAGACGGACGCAGGATGGCACCCCGAGGCTCTTTACAGCTCAAGGTTTTGACTTCCACAGAAGCAGAGAAGAACCGGTCACGACAGCTTCCCCTCTGGACGAACGCCGAGCTGCCCAGCGGTCTCCAGCTGCCTGGCTTCCCGTCGAGAGACTCCCCACAGCCACTTTTAACTGTCCAGGGCGTGGCCTGTAATTTGGCGCCTTCCCCGGGCATCTCGTCCACTGACTATCCGGACGTGGCTCGCAAACAGGCTCCTTTCCCGGATTTCTCACCGGCTTATCCTCCGGACGAGGTTCGCGGCCAAGGCGTCATCCTGGACGTGGTCTTCCAGGCCGCAGATGCCTTTCCGGTGCCTTCTGGATGAGTGGTATTGAGTGTGTAAGAGTATTGGTGTACATGAGTGTGTGTGTGTATGTGTGTGTGTGGGGGGGGGGGGGGGATGGGGGGTGGGGTGAGCACAACTAGGCAAACCTTCAAGATATAGAATAAAATACTTTAGAGCGTAAAGGGTGCTCCACATTCTAAAATAAGAGTCCGTCAGGATCGAAATATTTCACAATGTCATGTTCCGAAAGGATTTAAACCGGCAACCTCTGCACACAACTACTGTTGTGTTCATGTTTAAACATGTTCTAAGTAGTATATCTATGGCATCCCAATAATCATACAAAAAAAAGGAAAAACATGTGAATGTGACTGTTAAAAAAAAAAAACAGAAACGAAGAAAAAGAGACAGAGAGCAAGGAAAAAATGTTTGTCAGTATTGTTTTTTGTGAATTGTTTTCACTTAGAAATTTTCACTCACGAATTTACTGCTTCTTCCAACGATAGTGGCTGTAGCCTTTGGGAAGACACAGATAGACAGACAGAGAGGCACAGACAGATTAGCAAAGTGTCTGAATCCATATTAAACCAGGAACAGGTTTTGCTGTGGTCGTTCGTTGGCTTTATTTTTTTCTTCCTCTTTTGTTTTCACGAATCATGACCTGTCGCGCTTCATATATTTATGAACAGCAACAGCAATGGGAAGAAAAGTCTGAGGAAGACCGCTGGGGCAATATCCCTTGATCTTGCGTCGATAGTAGTCGCCGGACCAGTGCCCGCGTACCCCGTAATGGCGATGTGAATGAGCTTGTTAAGCGATGAATAGGATTTCCTGAAGGGTGCGTGAAGAGTGTTTGCCATCTGGACTGGGTCCAGCTTGCACTGGTGAGAGAAGCACGTGGACTGTGGTCTAGCCGCCTTGGGAGAAAGGGAGTGACACTAACAAGCTGTTTCCGTCTTCGGTACTTAGTGTTCCTGTCAGAGAGGCTCCCATAGCACGCTAATGATTCCAATGTGGTCATAGAGAGGAGGAATGAGTGTGGAGGGAGTGACATACAGAAGACGGGATGCGATAGGGGGGTTAAAGGAGGGAGGGGGGGGGGGGGACGAAGGGCGTGGAAACTAGATTTCGGTTTGTTATTATCCAAGTTTTATGAATTTGTGATTTAAAGAAAACATGTCGGATTCCTTCAGCTCTCAGTGTGAGAGAGTGCATATAAACACACCAAAATGAAACGGATCCTTTGCTTGTTCAGACGATCTTCATCTTGAGCAGATCGATGTACCAGCCTAATATATCGTTTTGTATCTGTGAGCGCTCCATTCTGCTCCCACCAACAAAGCTGCCGGGAAACGGGGCAGGAGTGTGTTTTAGTCCGCATCACTTGATGTGTGTGTTTGTTTGTGAGCAGGAATACGCTAAAACTACAGAAGTTATTTTAACGAAAATAAGTAGAGAGTTAGAATGTGGCCCTGGGACGAGCACATTAAATTCCGTCTAGATCCGTGGGAAAGATTCACATCCAAAGATGGATGTAGGAATGGTTCAGGAAGATTGCGCAGACTACGAAACCGATTTCAACAAAACTTGGTAGAAATTTTGAGTGTGGGCCAAATGTAACTTAGTAAATTTTGGTGATCGACACCAAGGGCGGGTGCGGGATACGTTTTACTTTGGTGGAGGTCGGCGCACTCCGACTAGTTGTAAAACCTGCAGAGACACTCTTCGATGTCCACGAGCCCCGCTTTCTTTTTCTTCCCGTCATTTCATCCTCTTCCAAACCCACTCTTCTGCTTTCCACCCTCTAGGCACGTACACACACACACACGCACACACACACACACACACGCACGCACGCATGCACGCACGCACGCACGCACGCACGCACACACACACAGTGTGTAGGTCGTTTTCAATTGTTGAAAATAGTTCAGTGTAAGCGAACAGTGTTCATTTTCTTTGTATTAAAAACACCCAAACATATGTTTGTTTTGAGTAAATGCTCCCACCAGTCCGAACGGGTCAGCGGCTTCATGACCACATCATGCTGATTGTGTTTGAATATGATTGATTGCACAAGCATAGAGGACTGCCCGCTGACCTCAGTAAACACGGACGACTCACCACGATCCGAGACAGAAAAACAAGATATCCTTGTGTGCTGGACCAAGTACTGCTCAGAAATGCAACACCGATGTAGATCCAGCTGCGTTGGACTGTTCACAGTCAACCAATCAGGATTACCGTCTAGTCTTTACAGACAGAGGAGAGGCAGCAGTGAAATCGTTAAAATCTTACATGTGCAAGTTACAGTTGTTTGATGTGTGTGTATGTTACCCTGTATATATGTATGTGTGTGTGTGTGTGTGTGTGTGTGTGTGTGTGTGTGTGTGTGTATGCATGCGTGTGTGTATATATGTGTGTGTGAGTGCACGCGCACTTTTATGTGTGCATTAGAGGGAAGGAAGGTGCTAGAGTAAGTCGGAAGGAAAGAGCCACAGATTGTGATCTTTAAAGTGAAAGGTTTACACAGATGTTTGTGTTTTGAACGGTTTAGGGCATCAGGTCAGCATGTATTTCAAACGTTGATTACTTGAATAATTTGAAGTGGATAAGCGGTTAACTGATAAAGCTGATAAGACATAGAAAGAGACATCAAAGCAAGTGGTAAAAAAACTTTACACATTAACCTGCTTCAAACATCTGTAACAGTTCAAAAGAACCCAAACCAGTTCTCTCTAGAATTGACCAAGCAGTAACAGCGTAGCCAAAAGTCAAGATCATCCGGAATAACATCATCTCTCTCTCAGTTCCAAAATGAGCACGATGCGCACATTTGTGGCATCAAGTCCTTCTTTGTGTTCGTGGAACATGGACCCTGACACCAGATCCGCAAAGAAGAATCGAGGCATTTGAAATGAGGTCATCCCACAAAACCCTTTGCATCTACAAAACACGTCATGAAGTGCGGGGGGAAAAAAGCGTAAAAATCGAGGCAACTATTGGCCCCTTTCAAAACCTGCTGAAACAGATCTAGTTGCAAAGTGAAACGACTGCAGGCGGAAATCTACACAAATCTTAAATAAATGTCAGCGAACCGCCCAGAGAAACGTGGACAAACGAGTCACAAGACAAACCACAACGCGTTTCGACCTCTTAGGTCTTCTTCAGGTGCAACAAACATGAAACAAATAACGAAAATGCACTTAGCTTTGATCGCTTCTGTGTTCAGCGCAAGAAAGAACACAGAAGCGATCAAAGCTAAGTGCATTTTCGTTATTGTTTCATGTTTGTTGCACCTGAAGAAGACCTAAGAGGTCGAAACGCGTTGTGGTTTGTCTTGTGACTCGTTTGTCCACATTTCTCTGGGCGGTTCGCTGACATTTATTTAAGATCTGCTGAAAAAACAGTTAAGAAACGAAAACTGGAATGGTATGGGCACAGTTCTCGATACCCGGCCTGGCAAAAGCCATCTTTTACAGGGTACTGTGCAGGGAGTAGAAGGAAGAGCGGACAGAGAAAGAAGGAGGAGGACAAAATCCAGAAACGGACAGGCTTGACCTTTGGGATCCCAGAAAGCGGCAAAGGACAGACGAGGGTGGAGGCGTACTGTCAGTTCAAAGGGTGCCCCAACGGCCCTAAGGGTAGGAAACCGGTGGGGATGATTGTGTTCGTTTCCGGCGAATGGGAACAACTTGATGGCTATCTCGAAGATTATATTCTAGGCCGTCATAAAATGCTGTTGCCATGGTAAGAAGGAATGACGTAAAAAGAGGATGGAATATATGAAGTTCCGGGTGATACTTAGATACACCAACTGCGCATGTCACCAAAATGGTTGGACTAAGAAGATTTCCAGTCTTCAACAAGCCCACCAACCGTCGAGCTAACTAATGGATGACATGGACCGTCTAGGCCTTCGGATTAAATTCTGTGAAATCGGAACTCAGCGCTCTGTGGTTAGTGTCCGAACCGATGTCAAACATGCCAAGGACAGAAGGAAGGGTTTACGACCCGTGCGTGACCTGTTAGACATTCTACTGTGTGTGGACAGCGAAATGAATGGGAACAAAGTCCTGGGGAGGGTGGCTGCCGGGTAATGTCCCTTGATCTTGTCTTGACTGTCGCCGGGTCGAAATCCCAGCAGACTGACATGGCTGTGCGAATGGGGCTGTTAACAGGAGAACAGGATTTCCTGAACGTATGTGGAGACAGTTTGACACCGTACTGGATTTCAACTTTCCCTGGGTCATGGCTGGTCTGTCCAAACAACGGCGGCGAGGGACTGACAAAAAAAAATATGTTGGTTGGGTTGTCAAGATTTCCTTTTAATAGATGATGCAGTTAAACGGGATTCTAATGATTTCATGAAGAGGAGGTAGGAAAGCGGGTGAGGAGGGGAGGAGGAGGGAGGGGATATACGTACGAACATGGAAGACTCAAAAGAAATGCAAAAAGGAGGGTGTTTGAATTCTGTCATTTTCAAGCAAACCGAATTTGAAAAGTTTCTGAATGAAGCGCGAAGAGTGTGTATCAAAGGTGAAATTGCCATGGTCAGGGAGAAAAAGAACAGGGAATGGATAGCGTGAAGGAACTGTTTGGCAATCTTAAATATGCGTTTTTCCTTTTTTTCTTACGAAATACCGTCTACGTTGTCAAATGATTCAATAAAGGTGGGGGAAACAGGGGATGGGAAAAAAAAAAACATCAGAAAAAGGGGGAGGGGTGAGACAGCATGCGAACTGGGCCACCAGGGGCGAATGGGGTTGAAACAATGAGTTATTTTATTGAGGTCTTCAGCATTCTGTTTACCAACAATCTGGAGTCTGTCTTCAAGAACGAAGGAGAAGAGGATGGGGAGTGAGAAAGACGGTAAGAGCAATCGTAATGTCACAATGGTTCGATCATTATTTCCTTCAGGAAAAAAAAAAACTGTTCTAATCAGAAAAGTATTGATGTGTTCATCTATCCTTGTGACACACATATAGCGCACAGCCTTACAATGCTGATATACATTGGCGCACGCGCTTACACACACACACACACACACACACACACACACACACACACACACACACACACACATATGTTTTTTTATCCCCAAAATAGTAACGGGGGGGGGGGGGGGGGGGGGGGGGGGGGGGGGGGGGGGGGGGGGGGGGGGGGGGCAAGCAGTCGGCAAACCGACTGATGCCTGATGACAAACCACCACCACTACCCGTCTCCTCCTCCGCCCCGGGCACCCCCGCCCCTCATTCCTTGTATGAGTTGGGATGAAGGTGCTTAGCTGGAAGTATCCCCAACCAATACGGTTCCCGGGGCACGTTTTATTCTGCCGCATTTCCTTCTGGATGTTTTTTCTTTTTTTTTTTTTCATTGTGTAATCCTGTGGTCAAATTCACCTTGTTGTTTCTCCTTAATTGTTGCTCCTCAGCGTGGCGATGTTTCAAGCTTGTGGGAAGTAGAATCAGGGTGAACGTACTTCGAACGAAAATCGATGTGGCCAGGCACTCCAACAGGCGAAAACCTCTGGTTTCATTTACCAGTCGCGAGAGAGTTTACAGAACCCGTCTAACTACGTTACCTGACGCATGTGAAAGAATATAAACTAAAGAGGTAGAAACGAAAAACGCTGTTTTAAACATCCCGCTGTTGGCGCAAGCCTTTTTTTTTTCCCCATTTCTTTATTAAAGGTGAATACAGACAAGCGAAATGTTGTCTGTAAGAAGAGATAAATGTTACAACTACACAGAACATGGTTTCTGATCAAATACCAATTATGATCCCGTCACTTCCTACACCATAAATAGTAACATTCTCTAATTGGTACATGAAACCACAGGCATTCTCACTTTCAAGATCCAGCACCTGTACTGGCCTTGTGAATGAGCCTGTGATCAGATGAAAGGGCTTGGATGACTGCCGGCGAGAGGAGTGTTTTACCCTGTGATGGGGCTGAACTTTCTGTGGGTCGGGTCAACACGTGGGCTGCTTCGTCCACCCAAGCAAGGTCAAGGAGGCCGGCGGTACAATGTGCTGTTTGGCCATTCAATATTGGTTCAGTTGCTCAGTATTTGAAGGGATCTACCCATCTGTTTTCACGGACACAAAGGTCCACCCCCCCCACACACACGTAACTACGCACGCTCACCCACACACGCCCACACTCGCGCACGCCCTCAAACGTGTGTAAAAAAAAAAAAAAAAAAAACGCGCGCGCGCACACACACACACATACACACCACACACGTGCACACACACACACACACAGCACACACACACACACACACACACACACACACACACACACACACACACACACACACACACACATACAGCGAGGTCACCACGGACTGACACGTACTTTTCATTTTTACCATCAACATTTCTCTTTACACACAAAATGCTAATGCACTCACAGACCTATGCACATTTTTTTTATTTCTGGGTTTGGCACAAAAACTTCAGTCTCCCACCTTCGCACGTTGAATTCCAAAATATTTATTGTGCGTATGTCCCTCTCAGTTAAAAAAAAGAAAAAAGCATGTGCACAAAGGAACAAATGTAAACCGTGTGTTCCTAGTCTGTCTGAGGGGCAAGTTCCTGAGAAAGGAAAACAGTTAATCTTCTCATTTTAATCTGTTTTGAAAGTATCTTCATCTGTACACTTATTGATCTTCAGTCTTCTTCTTTTGATTTTTTTTTTTTTGTTCACCCGGTTAATGTTTTGAATTGAAAATTTTACCTGTGATACATTAGCATAAAGTATTCTATGTAAATAATGAAAAAAAAAAAACACCTTCTTTATTGAAAGGGAGAACTCTCTTCTGTTCATCTCACTGGTGCGTTAATGTTGTACGAGCGTGACACACACACACACACACACACACACACACACACACACACACACACGCGCGCGCGCGCGCGCGCGCGCGTACGTACGCACACGTACGTACGCACGCACACACACACACACACATAATTTTTTTTTAATGAAGTACCTCTAGCTTAGCAAAACATACACAAAGGGACGAGGGAGAAAACGAGATTTAAAAAAGAAAGGAAAAAACATGGGTGGCACCGCAATATAGCGATGAGTTTCTTCTTGAGCAGAACAGTTTGAATTTCACATAGAGAAATCTGTTGTCACAGCAAAGTCAGATTGACACAATTAACCACCAAGGCCTGCAGTGTGTGCGATTCTTTTATACAATCTCTCTCTCTCTCTCTGTCTCTCTCTGTCTCTCTCTCTCTCTCTCTCTCTCTCTCTCTCTCTCTCTCTCTCTCTCTGTATTTGTCCACCCACACTAAATTCTGTATTTACCTTTTCCACCAACCCAAACCTCTCTCTCTCTCTCTCTCTCTCTCTCTCTCTCTCTCTCTCTCTCTCTCTCTCTCTCTCTCTCTCTCTCTCTCTGTCCTTCTCGCTCTGTCTGTCTTTCTTTCTGTCTGTCTATCTCTCTGTCTCTCTCTCTCCCTCTCTCTCTCTTTCTATGCGCGCGCTTGTGTTGTGTGTGTGTGTGTGTGTGTGTGTGTGTGTGTGTGTGTGTGTGTGTGTGTGTGTGTGTGTGTGTGTGTTTGAGCATGTTTCTCCAACCTACACCTGAACAGTACTTCTTTCTTCTCTTTTCCCCACACATATGCAAAGTGAGTGTACATAATTACCCTGCTTTGGGATGTCTGAGTGCGCGCGCATGTGTGTATGTGTGTGTGTGTGTGTGTGTGTGTGTGTGTGTGTGTGTGTGTGTGTGTGCGCGTGTGTGTGTGTGCGTGCGTGTGTGTGTGTGTGTGTGTGTGTGTGTGTGTGTGTGTGTGTGTGTGTTAGCTCTTCAGTTTAACGTCTATTAACTATAAGTGTTATTAGACGAAAAAAAATGTGTGTGTGTGTGTGTGTGTGTGTGTGTGTGTGTGAGAGAGAGAGAGAGAGAGAGAGAGAGAGAGAGAGAGCGTGCGTATATGAGTGTGTATGCGTTGTGTGTGTGTGCCTGTGCCTCTGTGTGCAAGAGAGAGAGAGAGAGAGGACTGTGTTAGGGACAAGAGGGGAAGGTTGGGATGGGTGGTAAGATAGGTAGATATTTACTTATCCTGGTCGTTTTTCTAGCCTTTAGAGTATGTTGATCGGGGGAATTAAAGTATATCAAATGAACAAGTTTAGTAGGACTGGAGCATAATGCAGGGGAAGGGGTGGGGGAGGAGAAGGTTTGCGGGTGGGGATGGGGGGCATCAGAGTGGAAAGGAGGACGGAATAGAGAGGAAGGGAGTGGGAGGGTGGGGGTGGGGGGATAATCATATATATCATCATATAATCGTAACTCTTTTATATCAATGTCGTACAACACAACAATTTTAGTTTAAAGTACATCAGAGATAGATATCAAGGGGACCGGAATTAAAAGTTTCAGAGAACACGCAAAGTAATGAGTGATTATTTAAAAATATTTTCAGTGGATAATGGTGCACTGGCTGACAACTGATGATCTGCTAACTTTATCTTAGGAGCAAAGTGCCTAACTCCTGGGCAGTGAAGGAGTAAGTGGTTTACGGTAATTTGTTTGTCACATATGCAATGTATATTTTAGAATACTTTGTTCTAAAAACATTTAATCGGAATCTATACATCAAACTAGTAACATGTCTGGAATGCATTACAGATAAATTGTTTAGAAAGGATTTCGGATTTGCTGCATTCTTTACTTGTACACAGTGCTGGTAATACTGACTATTTTTTTTTTTTGTGTAGTTCAGCAACCTGATTTTGAGACTTTTTTTCTATGCGCTGGTGAAATTCATGCAGAGATCTAGTCGAATGTCGAGATGCTGTGATCCTTCTGTATTTTTTGCTGCCCTTTTAGCCGCATGATCTGCCCACTCGTTTGGAGTGATTCCGGAGTGAGAAGGAATCCAGCAAAAGGTAATACTGGTACCCTTTAGAGACAACTCATGAATAATATGTTTTATTTCAATAGTCATTTCTAGTCATTTTTTTATGCCTCGGGATTTGGGATGGCTTGTAAAACAGACTTTGAATCCACACAAAATAAGATATTGCATGTATCCGTTGAAAGATCTACAATGTAATTTAATGCCATAAGTATGGCTACAAGTTCAGCAGTAAAAATGGAATAATGTTTACCAATGTAGTATCGTTTTTCTGTTTTTAATGAGGGTATTACAAAAGCTGCACCAGTATTTCCATCGTGTGTGTGTGTGTGTGTGTGTGTGTGTGTGTGTGTTTTAAGATTGGCTTTTTCAGCAAGTAAATGCATTAGCGTTCAAAAAAAGCAAGAATAATATATACTGATATCTCTCGTCCCAATTTGCTGTGACTACAAAACAGATCTAGGATCAACTCAAAGCAGAACGTAAGAGAAGGCCATTGGTGTGTCTTGTATGTAAATTAACGTAGTGAGTATTGCATATAATTCTGCTGCGTGCATTGAAAAAGCATCTCCGATAAGATTTTTTTTTCGTGTGTGTAAACTTTTGAACAACGAATCTTGAACCATTGCCAGCGGTATCCATAACTGAACCCTCAGTGTAACTTTTAAAGTGAGTAGGGTTCACACTCTCTAGGTGTTCTCTAACATCCCCCATAAGCATGTGTACATTTTCTTTTTTCTTCACATTGGTGTATTCATAATCAAACTTTCCACACAAGTGCTCCCATGGAGGTATCTGATGTCACGTAGGAATTTCTGGGACTGATATGATTCAAATTATACCTTGAGAAAAATTAGGAAATCGAATTTCTTCTTGGCCCGATATATGAAATGTATTTTGCCTGGGTAGAAAACCTCCATAGAAATTTCACCAGTATTTGAATTTTTGACTGGTAGGCATCGAACCTGTAAAATAAAATATTTACTACATTTGTAGAATGTCTCAAAGTATAGGAGTAGATTTCAATTCAGTGACAGCGCATCATGGTCTTAAATGGAATGAGTCAGCAGAGAATAGCGCTAAACTCAAAGCACAGGGACTTTCAGATTTTTTTTTTTTTTTTTTTTTTTTTTTTTTTTTTTTTTGCTGTCCCAACCTCTGCGCCACCTCAGAGGCAGTGCACCCATGCCGCTCATTCCGACACCCCGTCCGCAGCCACAGTCCGGTCAGTCCTGCCGCAACCCAGGCACCGGCAATCCATAGGGAACAGTCAATGTCAAGTTGTCAACAGGCAGCCCACCGGAGGAGACACCGCACTGCTGCCGAGTCACTTCGGTGGTGTTCAGTGGCGCCTGTTCTGATCTAACATACGCAGGACACCACCTACTAAGCCCGCTACTGACGATAATAATCGCCTAGTCGCGAGCCGGCGTGAGTGAGCTCTCCCTCCGGAGGGCACCACCACGTCCATCCAAACGACAGCTCCCATGGACTGGCCGATACCGGTGACCCCGACGGAACCCAACCACAGACATGGAGAGGACATCGAAATTGAAGTCACCATGAGAGCAGGGCATGAAGGGCCACGGAATTTGAGACTTTTTTTTTTAATGCTGATCGATGAGAATGAGGATGATCGAGATGATGCTACGGATTTCCATTTCGGTCTGAGACTACATGACAGGGCTGTACTCTACGCTTATATATATGGAGTATTCAGAAGTGAATGAAAACTTAACGGCCACGTTACTCCTTAACCACGTTTCGTTCAGGTCACACCCAGGATTCTGACGCTTCGTGACATGCACTCTGAAGAAAAGAAATAATAAACCCGTGACCCCCCGCTCGACCCCTGTCTGGATTCCGATTTGCAAGGAGGACGTTTCAGTCATAGCCTTCAAAATACGTTCATCAAATTCCTCTCCAGATCTTGAGAGTTAATTAACACCCTGCAATGAAGTTTCATTCACCTTGATCACGAACTGAACGAAGGAAAGAAGTAATAGGTACCTGTTTTAAAATCGATAACGAAGCGGGGGGGGGGGGGGGGGGGGGGGAGTGTGGGAGGGGGAATGTGGGGGGGGGGGGGGGAGTGTGGGAAGGGGAATGTGGGGGGGGGGGGGGGGGGAGATGAGATGAGAACCAAAGTGCAGTCTCTGTCACAAACGTGCTAATACCATTACCCCGAGGTGTGGGAAACCTCATTAAAGTGTCAAAAAGTTAATTTCTCACGAGGAGTTTCCAACAGTTTGCTAGCTCGTTTATTTCATGCTGCGAGTCAATACCCTTTGCAGGTGTGTGTGTGTGTGTGTGTGTGTGAGAGAGAACACTGAAAAGGGCGACAGAAATCTCGGCGTCCCGTGCCTCGTGGCTTGGGATCTTTTAATTAACTCTTCCTAATCCTTTCATTTGATTTGGTTCTTTTATGGGCTTCTTCGTTTATTTTTTAAACAGTAATTCTGAATGGACGAAGTCTTCAAATCTTTATTGCGGAGAATTAAAGCACTTTTTAAGTGGTTGGCTATATGGCATATTCCAAAGCTATATTATGTTCTGAAAAGTGGAGATTTCTATGCGTTTCCATCCGTCGTTGAAGATTTTTAAGTCACACTTTGGATGTTATTTATGGCATTGATTGCTGACCGACAAATCAGAAAACGCTTCCATATCCCGACCCCACCCCACGTCTCTCTCTCTCTCTCTCTCTCTCTCTCTGAGCGTGTGTGTGGAGCTGTACTGTCTTCACCTGTCAGCGAAACAGCAGCGGGATGCACACGGCTGTTTCTTTACTGTGGCGTTTTTGGTGGGTGGGCTCTGAAGTCATGAAATACAGGCTGGTACACTCATGGGAACGCTCCAGTGGAGATTCTGTCCTGTCACGTCCAGTGGCCATTACACAATGGCAACTGCCAGGGAGCAATCATGTCCCTAAACGTCGTAATGCAATGCCCTGTGCGTGCCTGCACCCTACATAGCACAAGTTTCCAGTGATAGTACAGGATTGCTTCCAGGTGATTTTTGTTCGACAGTTGTACTTCTTTGAGTCCAACCCGCACGTTTGGATGTATCGTCTTCTTTCAAGGCCCCAAAATACCATGATAACAGCAGGCCTAATGATACCATGGTGACAGTAGGCCCAATAATACCATGGTGACAGTAGGCCCAATAATACCATGATGACAGTAGACCCATTAATACCCGTGTTTCCATATTCCTGGAGAAGCACAACGCGATCGCTGTCTCTGTCCACAAAGGTAATACTAGCGAGAAAAGGATCAATGAATTCCAGTGTCTCTCTCATCCTTCCCTGTGCCATCTTCCATTCCATGCCTCGTCCCGTAAGCAAAAGAAAAGGCAACAGCAACAACAATAGCAACAACAGTAACAACAACAATTACAACAACAACAACAACAACAACAAACCAAACACACACACACACACACACACACACACACACACACACACACACACACACACACACACACACACACCACACATGATGACATACATATCATTATTGACAGAAGCTAAGGCCCTAAAAGTCTTCCATATCCCGAAGCAATATTTTATGGCCCACACAACACGCAAGCGATCACATTGGCACACAACACAAACACACACACTGGAGCAAAACACACACACACACACACACACACACACACACACACACACGCACAACACACACACACACACATATGTCAGTGTCAGGGTATGTCAGTGTCGATAGTATTCTTGGAGTATGCATACCGTGCACATTTGTGAAGACAATGTACATATTGTATACAACCAATCTCAACTCTCTCTCTCTCTCCTCTCTCTCTCTCTCTCTCTCTCTCTCTCTCGCGCGCTCTCTCTTACTTTCTGTAATTTCACCTTCTCACACACACACACTCCCTATCTCCCCCCTCCACCCACCCCCCATGTCCATTTCTTCTCTCGTCCTTTCTATTTGTTGTTATCTCTGACTTTCATAAAATTTCTGTGATTATTCGTCGTTTCACACCCGATTTTTTTTTTTTTTTTTTCACGAATATAATGGATGGCTTGATGTAAAAAGCAGATTCACTGCTTATTCAATGTTCCATCTGAAAATAAAATTTTGACTTTGACTTTCGCGCACACACACACACACACACACACACACACACACACACACACACACACACACACACACACACACATACACACACACACACACACACACACACACACACACACACACACACACACTCACACACACACACACGCACGCACACACACACAACACACACACACACACACACACACACACACACACACACACACACACACACACACACACACAGAGTTAAGGAGGGGGCCACGACACATTAAGACAATCACGCACACCACCACCCAACCACCTCGGCATCAATCGCGCGACGACACACCACACACACACACACCATCACGCTAAAAGTGTCGGGGGAAAGCGGGCAAGGTATGCAGGGGATCGACGCACGTGATGGGGCCCCGGGGAGGGGAGGTGATGACACTGCTGGAGGGATCAATCTGCCTACCTCCCACCGCTCCAACCACTGCTGTTTTTGCCAACAATCGGCATCAAACGGCCCTAGGCAAGGTTTTTTTTAGCGACGCACGTGATTATTCCCGGGGAGGGAGGTGATGACACTGCTGTTGTTTCAATTTGTTTACCTCCCACCGCCCCAACCACTGCTGTTTTTTGTGACAATCATTTTTTTTTAACATCTTTATTTCGTTTCCTTGATGCTGTTGTTTTTTTTTTTTGGCGGTGGTTTTTTTTCATAGACTGCTGCTTTTTTGTGATAGCGTTATGGGCCCTAGGTGTTGGTGTTGTTGTGTTGTTGTTGTTGTTTTTTATCGACTGGTTTATTTATTGTGGTTGTTTTATGTTACCTCTGGTTTTTGTTTCTCTGTTTGTTCGTTTGTTTGTTGTTCCTTTGTTTGTTTGTCAATTTGTTTCGTTTGTGTGCTGCTTTGTTTGCATGTTTGTTTGGCGGTGATAGATCGAGCTGAATCGCAGACGTCCCCGGCTCGTCATAGTTTTTATATGTAGCTATCATGTAATGAACTGTCATAGATAATTTAATTACACACTTTTGCTAGCGTGAATGTTCTTGTTTGTTTGTTTTTGTTTTTATACTTGACGTTTCTTTCTTTTCTGCGCGGCAAGAGCCGGAAACGAGCCCTGTGTGGTCGGCTGGACAATTATCGGACTGAAAGTGAATCAGGTCTTTTCAGTCACCTCTTATGTTCCTCTTCGGCAGTTAGGTCAGCAGTAAATAAGCTGAGTTCAAACGAACTGCTTTTGTCTTGTCTTCCAAACCCCGCCACTGGCATTAACCCCTCCCCGCTCATTCCTTTCCCCTTTACACAGTGGCGTTTAACCCCTCGCCGCTCATTCCTTCTTCCCCTTTACACAGTGTTGCGTTAACCCCCTCGCCGCTCATTCCTTCTTCCCCTTTACACAGTGGCGTTAACCCCTCGCCGCTCCTTCCTTCTTCCCCTTTACACAGTGGCGTTAACCCCTCGCCGCTCATTCCTTCTTCCCCTTTACACAGTGGCGTTAACCCCTCGCCGCTCATTCCTTCTTCCTCTTTACACAGTGGCGTTAAACCCCTCGCCGCTCATTCCTTCTTCCCCCTTACACAGTGGCATTAACCCCTTCCCGCTCATTCCTTCTTCCCCATACCCAGCCACACCTAGCTTCATCCTGTCCGCAGCCGCGGCACCAGCGCTCCACAGAGGACAGTCAAACAGACCGGACATGAGGCAACCCACCAGAAGAGGCCCTGCACTGCCGCCGTGTTCCTTTGGTGGTGTTCAGCGGTGTTTGCTGTGGTCTGCTAAGCCGATTATCAGCGTCAATGACTTGCTTAGTCATAGAACCAGCGTGAGTGAGACTTCCCCATTCAGGGGTCGCTATCACGGGTCCATCCGACGTCCCTATGGGTTTGCTGTCTGACACAAACTCATCTCGAACGTGGACTGGACAGGGAATCAAAACTGAGTTAATCACCAGATAAGGGCATAGAACAGGGCATAGAAAAATACAGAAGTTGATACCCTTTTTAATGATCATCCATGAGGATGATGCTGATTAAAATGAGGCTATGCAGCTTCGTTCTGGTCTTACACTTACAAAGAGGGGCAATGCTCTACGGTTCCTTTCATGACGTATTCTGGGATCAACCAGGCTCGAGCGATAAGGACACTTGTAATGTTAATCAGGAAATTTGACGCTTTCAGAGACACATCCATTGGAATGGAGGAAACTCGACTGCGTGGTCTGGTCTTCACTGCATCAGTCCTTAGCGTACACACCTTTGGCTAGAAGCCGGCCACTGCACCCCCCCCTCCCCACCCTCACCCACCCACCCCCAAACAAACACACACACACACACACACACACACACACACACACACACACACACACACACACACACACATGCCGCTGACGGTAATCGAACCCTTGACCTTCCAGTGTGCTGCTTACCATCACAGCTTTTTGTTTCTTTGCTTGTGTAGTATGATGTCAGATATAAAACTTTAACGCAGACCCCATGACAATCTTGAACAGAGATGTTTGGTCTGATCTGATTTGGGGGGCTCTGAAAGAACTCTAAGATTCTACGGAAGGTAGATTTTAATGAAATTCCGATCTGTTTTTAGAAATTCTGATTTAATGATGTGTGTGTGTGTGTGTGTGTGTGTGTGTGTGTGTGTGTGTGTGTGTGCGCGCGCGTGCGCGCGCGTGCGTACCCTGATTTATGGTCTTTTTTGTGATCCGCTGGGCTATAACCAACATGGCTCTCTCTCTCTCTCTCTCTCTCTCTCTCTCTCTCTCTCTCTCTCTCTCTCTCTCTCTCTCTCTCTCTCTCTCTCTCTGTTTGATATATTTATTCCTTTACGTGGTTGTTGTTTGCTTTCCCACACACACACACACACACACACACACACACACACACACACACACACACACGCACACACACACACACGCACACACACACACACACACACACACACACACACACACACACACACACACACACACACACACACACACACACACACACACACACACACACACACACACACACACACACACACCCTACCTTCTCTCCACGACCTCTACCCTCAACTCTCCCCTACCATCTCCCTCCTTCTACCCACCACCCCCCACCTCTCTCATCATAGAAAAGGACGTCAGATCCTATAACCTCCCCTACCCCCCTACCCCCCCCCCCCCCCCCCCCCCCCCCCCCCCCCCCTCTCCTTAACATCCCGAGCCTTCTCACTGTCACATCAAGTAGATCTGCGTGTGTGACTCAGCGTGCAGTTAGGACTTGTCGTGACCATGCGCTGCGCGCAAACGTCCACAGCCACCAGGTAGACAGATAGCATTCACTTTCTCAGACGTCGATCGATCTGCACTGCAATGAGCGATGAACACAAATTAGCCGATGATTAGCACCACGCCTTTGATGCCCAGTTGATCGGTCTGGGGGAGTCCTCATTCATCATGCCAAACCCCGATGCTCGCAGCTTAATGCGGCTTAGCCGGTACTTTGTTTGGGCAGAGCTGACCCGGCGATATTGACGGAGAACCGATGAAGGCAAACCCGGAGAGGGGAAATTATAGTGTACTAAAGAACTATATTTCAGTGTCGTTTGAGAGAGAGAGAGAGAGAGAGAGAGGAGAGAGAGAGAGAGAGAGAGAGAGAGAGATCCTATTCTCCCCCTCACCTTGCTCCCTCCATTATCCCCACCCAGTAAATGGTTCTTAAAAATACAAGAAACACTTGTCACGGTCGCTTGAAAACTCCAGTTAAACCAAGCCAGTCAAGACAAAATAATTTGTCGTTTTCTAAATACGACTTATGTTCAGTGTGATGTCCCCATTCTTCCGTTTTTCCACTTCACTTAAAATTTTAACACCTCCCCACCCCGCCACCCCCCCCCCCCCCCCCCCCAAAAAAAAAAAAAAAAAAAAAAAAAAGAAAGAAAGAAAAAAAGGTGAATGAACTTTAAAAAGTAAAATAAAATATAACAACGAACAAATCATTTTGAAAAAATGCCGGGGGTGGGGGGGGGGGGGGGGGGGTCATTGTATAAAATCATTCTCATTCTCTGATCCTCATGGATGGCCTCACAACACAAAGCCTTGGAACTAGCCATCCGATTTTAGCCAAGTTCTGGAAGACGCAATCTCTGCTGATACGGTCAAGCGTGATTTAGGTCTACCTAGGCAAACGCCGCGTGGTTTTCCTCTTCTTCACGCGTCTTTCATGCAGATGCCAGTGAGACAATAGCAGGCTAAATGTGGATCTCTTGCCCTCCAAATGTGCATCTCTGGTTCAGCTTCGTTCGAAAGAAACTACAGTCGACTCAGTTCATCACAACTTGTAGGCCTACATGCGTTACAGGACTCCATTCGACGTCCTTGGAGAAATCAGGCAAAACTGTGTTTTAATTTCTTTACTACTTGGTATCTTTGTTGTCCTGTAGAAACGCGCTTCTGGGTCAACCACAGAAAACATTCATTGTTTACATCAAATAGCAACTTCTCTACCTTGTTCAGTGTCCACAGTGCAAAGAAACCGTCTCAAGGACTTTCTGTTCACAGACAATGCAGCTGTCACGCCACGCAAAGCACATGGAGCGCTCGCGAGTTTCTTCACCGCAAAGGGCCTCGATATGCTACTGTTGAGCACAAAACTTGTGATAGGACCGGTGGCGGATAAGGCGGATCCATGATGACTACGAGCTGGACATTAAAAGTTCCTGCATCTGAACTGCATCACAGGGTGGTAGACACATTCTCTGGAATTCAAAGATAAACCCAGTCGGTGCATCGACAGCCACTACAGTCTACGGTCTGGTCCTCCAGCAAATCGTCCGACAGAGACGGTATTTCTGCTGTCACAGTACAGTCTAGATCGAAACATGCTCGTGCAACATGCTCCTGTTGACGCCCCTTTTGCGAGAGTCCCTGAGCTCATGGTCTTCTTTCTGTGAATTTTGTATCTTAAGCACACAATGAGGGTGTATATACGTCTTTGGAAAGATAGAATCCCCGTCAGCATAGCTTTCAAATGAAGGGAATCACAGGTCCTGTACAGCACATCTTCATGCAGGGACGTCTGCGTTGGTTATCATGTCACTAGGTTAGACGACGACGGTATCCGTAAGGGCCCTCTCAAGTGAGAACTCACAAGAGGAAAAACATTACGGTATATAAACAGCTGACAGGAAAGCTGAAATGCCCTCGCTGTGGAGAAATGAATTCCAGCGCTCTGATTCCACGCCAACTGTCCAAACTTCGCCAGTTTGCTCAGACGACGAGGGAAGCGTCGCCTGGTCAGTCCGTTTCCCTGGGTATTCCTAATCATGGATTGTGAGGATTTGGATTAAAAAAGACGTGAGGAGAAAACGGCGCTAAGGTCCAGAATCATTAGGATCCAGTTCCAGCTGGCTCACTCTGGCCCTTAATGATACTGGGACCTTAATGGTATCAACCTTTCTTTTTTCAAAAACTGATTCCTTTACATCACTGTACCACTGGGTCCCGGCGCTGCGCCGGGCCCCATTAGAACTGGGAGAGAGAGAGAGAGAGAGAGAGAGAGAGAGAGAGAGAGAGAGACAGACAGACAGACAGACAGACAGACAGAGACAGAGAGAGAGAGAGAGAGAGAGAGACCCCGACAATCAGAGACAGGGATAGAAACGGTGACAAAGAGACAGCGACAGGACTTGACGGGAACTAGGACTCGGTGGAGCCAGTCTCTACCAGTCATTCCGTTAGGTTTCATTTGGTCAGGGCCTAGATCCAGCAGGGCCCATTACTAATACAGATGGGTGCAATGAGGGCGCAGAACATTTTCAGATCAATGAGATACACCAACATGTCTGACGATCGGGTGAGAGTAAAAAAAAAAAGATTGAGAGAGATACCAAAACACGAGTGATGGAGAGAAAGAAGGTTGGGGAGGGCTAGGAGTGGGACAAAGAGAAAGAGAGAGAGAGAGAGAGGGTGGGGTGGGGTGGGGGGGAGACATAGACAGAATGTTCCGTCACTGTCTCTTTGTCACCGTTTCTCTCTCTCTCTCTCTCTCTCTCTCTCTCTCTCTCTCTCTCTCTCTCTCTCTCTCTCTCTCATCTCTCTCTCTCTCGTCTCTCTCTCTCTCTCTCTCAATTATTTGTCGCAGTCTCTCTCGCTCATCTCTATTTCTCTGCCTCTGTTTCTGTCTTTGTCTCTCTCTCTCTCTCTCTCTCTCTCTCTCTCTCTCTCTCCACTCTCTCTCTCTGTCTGTCTCTGTCTCTCTCTCTCTCTCTGTCTGTCTCTCTGTCTCTGTCTCTGTCTCTCTCTCTCTCTCGTCAGCAAGGGACCAGATCTTACTTATCTGATCAGAACATTATGATCTTAGGCCATATTGGTTCTGGGCCTTACTTTTTAATAATGGGCCCTAATTGAGCTGGGCCATACTGGAACTGGGCCCACAGGAACAGGCAGGCCCTAAAGATACTGGCCCGTGTTAGAGTTGGGCCCTTATGGAACTGGGCTCCAGCGGTCCTGGGCCTTCATGGTACTGTGCCCTAACGCAATGACCCGGATGTCAAAGTGCACTTGTGGTTTTGTTGTTGTTGTTTATTTGTTTGTTTTTTACCTATTTCTCTCTGGTTTTCTATAGGTTTTAAAGATTTGGTTTCGAAGAAGTGAGTGCGGTTTTCTCTGGTTTATAGATTGTAAGAATTTGGTCTGGAAGAAGTGAGTGCGGGTTTTCTCTGGTTTATAGATTGTAAGAATTTGGTCTGGAAGAAGTAAGTGTGGTTTTCTCTGGTTTATAGATTGTAAGAATTTGGTCTGGAAGAAGTAAGTGCGGTTTTCTCTGGTTTACAGGCTGTAGGAATTTTGTTTGGAAGAAGTGAGCGCAGCTGTAGCTTTTACTCTCAGATTGATGCATTGTAAGAATTTGGTTTGGAAAACGTGAGAGTGTGCCTGCGGTTTTTACTCGTTTCTCTGGCATATGGATTCTGTTTATTTTGCTTGAAAGACGTGGGAGTAGCCTATATACTGAGGGTTTTATTTTTTAATCTCTTTTCCCAAACTTCTCAGGTTTGTGGACGGTAAGTTTTTTTGATCTGGAGGAAATGAAATCAACAGGTGAAAGCCGATGGATTTACAGAATTCCATGAATCACATCGCACGACGTACGAAGGACAAAAAAAGACACTATGAAATGTAAAGACAAAGTTTTAAAAAGCTACTTTTTTTTAAAATCAGCTTCTTTCCATCTAAAGTCCATTACGCCTTCAATATGAACGAGTTGAATGCTTTAAAGGGTTGGAAGACAAACGATTTTTCTCTCCCTTCAATTTGATATTCAGCCAATATTTTTTTGTGTCTACATGCTCTGACCAGTAAAAGTGCAATCATCAAATGGACAGGAAGAACTGTGGGTACTTTTACTCTCGGAGTGCATTTGTGGCTTCGGCCTGTCTGTCCAGGGCATGAATTGTGACAGCTGGGATTTTCAGTGTTAGCGCCATTGTTTGAAACACAGAACTTTTTTTTTTTTTCTGTAACATTGCTATATTGTGACAAATCACTGGTGAAGTTTGGTGCAAGAGCTCCATAAATTCTCTCTCTCTCTGTCTCTCTGTCTTTCTATCTGTCTGTCTGTCTGTCTCTCTCTCTCTCTCTCTCTCTCTCTCTCTCTCTCTCTCTCTCTCTCTCACACACACACACACATGCGCGCGCGCGTACGCACGCACGCACGCACGCATGCACGCACGCACGCACGCACGCACACACACACACACACACACACACACACACACACACACACACACACACACACAAACGCGAACACACAACAACAAGACCACCATCACCACCACCACCATCACCACCACCACCACCACACACACACACACACACACACACACACACACACACACTTGCATTTGTGGTTGGTTTTTTTGTTTGTTTGCTTTGCTTTGTTTTAAAACCATTCACCTTGTACGACCTGTATCCCGCTTCCCCCTCTTCCTCCCAACCCCCCCCCCCCCCCCCCCCCCCCCCCACTCACCCCCACTCCATCCCCCTCCCGATCCCTTTGTTCTCCATACCGTCTCCCAACCCCTAGACTGCCGCTCCCCCCTTTTTTTTATATTCCCGTCCCTCCTCCCTCCATTTCCTCCCTCACTAAATTTGCCACGCAGTCGCATGACAAACAGAGACATAGCACACACCGTTTGCCCTGGCGCCTTCCCAAAAAGCACCCCTCGCCCAATCCATTCCCCCCCCCCCCCCCCCCCATTACAACCCCACCTCACCCTCTCCCTCTCCCTTCATTCCCCTCCCCCCCCCCTCCCCCCCTTCTTCCGCCTGCCGTCCTCTTTCTTTGACACATTCCTGTGTGCACCTCCCGACCTCTGGTGGGCAAAGATCACCTCCAATACAAATCCCCCGTCACCCCCAACCTCCAACCCAATGAAAACCCCTACTTACTATGGGCCCCTACACAGTCAGCGAGAACGGCAATTTGGTTGACAGGCCAATGAAGCCTGAGAGCAAAGCTGCTCTGTGAATCGGAATGCGGGAACAGAGATTGAGGGGGGGTATGGGGACGGAGGGGGGTGGGGGTGGGGGGGGGGGAGACGGCGGAGGGGGGAGGGATTCTATCTCTTGAAAATTGAAAAAGGTTGGAGTGTATGTGTGTGTGTGTGTGTGTGTGTGTGTGTGTGTGTGTGTGTGCATGGTTCCGTGGTTAAAACATCACCCGGTTCCAGGGGTGTCGGAACGGGCAAGCGCATTCTGTCCTTTCCCTACCCCATAAGTATAGCGTCCAGGAAGTTATTATTTATCCCAGCTGATTGCAGGTCTTGAGTCCAACACTTCAGCCCTAAGTGTTCCGCCAAAACGGACGGGGAGCGTGGGAAGTGGTGGGATGAAGCGCTTGGTGTGAGGGATTGTTGATTACACATCGCGCGTTTTAACTAAAAAAGAAAGAAAGAAAGAAAGAAATTATTCTGAAATGTAATTTTGGTGTTTGACATTGAAGAGTGTGTTTCAGTGCAATATAGATTATCTATATGGCGTCCGTTTTGGCAGATGTATCCACAGTTCGTGTGACAACGGAACTTAATTCTGCCATACAACGGTATGCTACGATTTGAAGGGTCTAATATGCGCTTCAGAACAATTTCTTTAAACTACAACTGTCGACCTTTTTCATTGTTTTGCTGCGACCCTTCTTTCCATGTTTCACCTCCTTCTTTCCCACCTCCCGTGGCCCCCCCCCCCACCCCCCACCCCCCACCCCTCCCAAATCCCCGTCCCCGTCATGTCCTTTGCGTTTCTTAACGCCTCCATCATAAGGTACTTTTTTCCGAAGGGTTGATGTTTGGCTACAATTCTCTAAGATCTCGGCTGCATCAGGCGAAGAACGAAGAAGTCCCTTTTACCTTTCTTGCTCATACGTAATGTACACACTATCATTTGTCGTCCCACCACAATGAGGAGTCCATTTCATTACTTACGCACCAGCGCTGCTTCCCGCTCCTCTGTTCTTCATTCCTCTCCTATGGGTTTGCAGTCGCTGAGATTTCTGTCCGCGAAACCGTTTTAAATCCCTCCACTGATGTAGCTACATTCCGTCTGTGGAGATTTCCCGCAGCGCTACAACGTGTACGGCAGGACAGTAGTCCTCGGACTGCAAAGTGCTGCGGAAGCATGGACAATCGGGGATTTCATAGCATTGTTCGAGCTCATTCATCATGCGCGACAGGACAGAGGAAGTGGAGCCTGGCCGGTTCTTTACATTGGCTATCCAAGTTTCTCTTCGGTTTGCTTGTGGGAAATCCGCCCTTCCACTGTACCTTGTTGTACAGCGGTTTTCGGCAGAGAACGGTGATCTTGTACCAGATGCACTTTCTATGCCATTTTATTGCGTTTGATGACTTCGTAGGAGAAGTTCTTCACTGCCACTGTAGGAGTTCACATGCTGCCTGTCACAGTCACTTCTCAAATGTGCCTTATCGGAATTGTTGAGAATACGTCTAACAGATGTATTTTTTTCTCGAAAAGATGTATTATTCTCTACAGGACATGTTCTTTTTGTAAAGAACAGATTCTTCTCTACAAGATGTACTCTTCTGCACGGGATGTATTCTTGTGGAAATGACGTATTCTTCTTTATAGGATGTCTTCCTCTCATACGGACGTATTTTTTCTCTTATGGACGTTTTCTTCTCTGACGGATGCAGTTTTCTCTTACAAACGTTTTTTCTCTTAAGAACGTATTCCCTCCTAAGAAGGTATTCTTCTCTTGCTGATGTATTCTTTAAAGGACGTACACACTTATCTTAAATACGTTTTTTTTTTTTAAAGAACGTAGTTTTCTCTAAAGAACGCATTCTTCTCGGACGGATGTCTTGTCTTACGAACTTAATCACTTCTAAAGGACGGGTTTTTTCTGTAAAGAACGTATTCTTCTGTAAGGAAGTATTCTTATTTTGGGCCTATATTCTTCTCTAAATAACGTTTTTTTTCTCCAGAGGAAGCATTTTGCTCAGAAAGGCATATCTATAGGACGTGTTCTTCTTTAAAGCACATATTCTTCTCTAGACGACCACTCTTCCCCTGAGGACCTATTCTTCTCTGAAGGACATGTTCTTCCCTAAAGACGTATTCATCTGTAAGTCAGACACTCTCCTCTAAAGGAGGCATCCTTCTCGACAAGACATTCTTCTTTAAAGAACGTATTCACTAAAGGGTGCATCCTAAAGGGTGTATTCTTCCCTAAAGGACGTATTCTTTTGCATCCTAAAGGATGTATTCTTCCCTAAAGGACGTATTTTTTTTTCCAAAGCATGCATTCTACTCTGAAGAACGTATTGTTTTCGTGAAGATGCACTCTACTCTGATAGACATATTCCTCTCTTTAAGGACGTATTCTTCTCTAAAGGACACAGCTTTCTCAAAAGGACGCATTCGTTTCTAAACAACGTATAATCAAACGTCGGCATTTCCACGAAATTTGCCGTCAGTGTTCATTTCCAGAATTTAGGCGCTACAAAAGGATAAAAAGAAACGGTAACTTGTAGCATATTATCTTCACAAGAACGTGACAGAGTTTTTCCACATAGTCTGAATCTTTTGTGGGTTTCTCTGAACTGTTTTCCATTCTGCATGCTGTTGTAGCTTTCTTCAATCTGATGGTTACTTCTTTGGGTGCTAGTTCGCTGCATTGATGCCATCTGCAAAACGCAGGGTGCAAAGGCTTCACCTTTCGGTGCGTAAGAACGCGTTGACGTTGAAAGGCGTTTTCTGAATTGTGTTTTCTATGTACTTGTTGGATACAAATTGGGCAGGAAAGTCTTGGAGTAGCGTCCTCGCTTTGTATTAACGTCAATGATCAGCGCTCTCACGATAGAGTGGCTTCCTTTCGTGAAAAGTCGAATCATGTTCGACACAAGGGAGGAGATGGGGGCTCAACATTAAGACAGTGTCCAGAATTAGTGAGAGGAGACTGTCTTGGCACACTCTGATAGCTGTTTCCGAGGTTGTTATTCAGGAGAACAGCGCTGGTTGCATTCACAAAGCGTGCTCCAATGTCCTGGATGAGGTCGTTGTCAAAATCAGTTCCTCGTCGCCTGCCAAAAGTTGTCTCTCCAGACACGACGGCAGGCTGTCGTCAACAGACAAACGGTTGTCCGACTGCCCAGGGGAAGCACTCACCTGTGTCGGGCATTTTGCGAATGCTGTGACCCACCTTCCGTGCAAGAGCAATATATTTTCAAACATCTGCTACCGAGATATTAAACTTCAGCCTTATTTTGCTGGTATTGGATAATCATCGCGACAGCCAGAGATTTCGCTTTGTGATATTCCCCTTTGAAGTTTCCGTAGATCACATCGATCATGCCAAGTGGAAGGGTTAGAGGGCATGAGCGCATTAGAGTGGAGCACTAGTTTTGGCCACCGTCTGACAGGCAGACGGCGATCCATTGTGTTTTCCGGTTTCTTCGTCATGTAGTACTTTACAGAAAATACAATGATCACCAATTTACAGGCAGGTGGTTTTGCCTGAGGGTAGGTAAAAAAAAAAAAAATGTCGACCAATCTCCTGGGCAGATAAAAAAAATAAATTTTTTACCCTAAGATTAAAAAAAACAAACAGTTCTTATCCTAGCTGTCTTTGAAGTTGAAGTTATGGTCGCGGTCATGTTTGTGTTGAAAGCGTTTCTTTTGTGAGCTCTCATTAAGTTTGTGTCTGTTCCAAGTTGTTAGTCATTCACAGTCTTTTTAATGATTACATTACGTTTTTACCAGTCTTAATTAGTTTGTATGATTAAATGACAAATTTGTGTTGATTATTACAGCATTTTAGATCACGTGGAAATGGGACTTACTACCCTTTGTACCCCTCCCCCCCCCAACACACCACACACACACACACACACACACAGAGTGCGCGAGCGCGTGCGTAGAAAAAAATTACTGAAGAGGGTATGGACCCGTTTTAGATTATTTTGTAGAAGGTTCATCACACACTGATGAACGGCTGTATGGATTTGCGATCTGAATAAAAGTTTATCAACTCCATCACATTTGCAAGGCTTGGGTGAGTGTATGGGTTTGTTGGTTGGTTGGTTGGGTGGGTGGGTGGGTTGGGTGGTGGTTGTTTTCTCCCGTGCCACACAGCTGTGCGTTGCCGAGTCGAACACTTGTTCTATGGAAACGGTTCGGTCTAAGCCCATAAGAGTTCGCCCCCTACCTCATCTGATAGTGAAGAGTCCACGATGGTGAAACAAGCGAAACTGGCTACATTCCTGTTGGATGGAACGGGAACAAACAACACGATCTTGTATGGTCGAAGACAATCCCCCCCCCCCCCCCCCCCCCCCCCCCCCCCCATCACTCCGCTTCTGCATATGCATGCATACGCTTGGTTCACTCTGCGATGCTGTCACCTGTTCAACTCCCCCCCCCCCCCCCCCCCCCCCCCCCCGCCCTGACCCGTCCCAACCCCTGCCCCATCCCCACCCCATTCAGTTCAAACACATACCACTGGCATTTCTTGCTGAAGGTCTAATTACCCCCCAGTTTTTTTCTAGAAAAGAGTATGAATACACCTTTCTCTGAGATGGATCGAAAACACTGATTATGATTCCGGATCTCATCTGGAATCTGATGTTCTCTATCAGCAGATCAGCTCGCTTCCGTCGATCAGTCACGAGATCACCAAGTATCTCTCTCTCTCTCTCTCTCTCTCTCTCTCTCTCTCTCTCTCTCTCTCTCTCTCTCTCTCTCTCTCTCTTCGCGCACACCTGTTGCCATGCACGAGTGACTGACCTGATTTGCTGTACGTTCATACACCTTTTATCTGCGTCTCTATCTCTTGTCTCCCCCCTGTCCCCTCCCCCTCTCCCCCACCTTCTCATACACTCATACATACACCCTCCACCGTCCCACGTCCTTTCTAACACGCACACACTCGCGTGCTCGAAAACTGAAATCGAAGTCATTGCAGTTGTTCTCTCGACTCTTCTTTTTGTTGAAATGAACTTCCTTCGACATCCCACTGGAACATTTCTGCAGGCACTGCCTATACAACGATGCGTTATGAATGATTGAATGTGTAGGAAGTAAAGATTGAAGAGAATCAGTTCTATAATTAAATTGAATTCTCAGTCCCGTAGGGTTTGTTAACTTCAAGACTTATTTCACACACGCTCACACACGCGCGCGCGCGCACACGCACACACCCACACCCACACACACATACATACATACGCGCGCGCCCAGAGAGAGAGAGAGAGAGAGAGAGAGAGAGAGAGAGAGAGAGAGAGAGAGAGAGAGAGAGAGAGAGAGAGAGAGAGAGAGAATTCCCCAAAGTGTGCTCATCAACAAGAAATATAAATGAACATTTAAAAAAAAAAGTGACAAAGAAGAAGGATATGTAGTTGGCGGTGTTCTTTTAGTCCTTTTCACGCAGCAGTCTGTAGTAGCTCTGCATGTTCCCTTTCACTGATCATCCCGTGAGCAGGTGACTGATTGCGGAGCAAGGTATCGTTGTCGGCCTCATCGACTTCAGTTTATCCGTAAGATTATTCGAACTAAATGAGCTGTGTTTAACAAATGTTTTTCTTGATATGCTGTCGGTTGCATGCAGTCTACGTTGCACTTCCACAGGTCTTCTTCATGAGTAAAAAGACAACAACAACAACAACAACAACAACAAAAAGAAAAGAAAAAAAAGGAAAAAGAAAAAAGAAGAAAAAAAAAAAAAAAAAAAAGAAAGAAAAGAAAGGTGCTTTTTGCTCCTTCTCACACCACGCGACCATTACCCTAAGCACCCCCTACCCGTTGAACTGTGACTATCATTAATTTCCGTCACTGGAATCAATATACGGACATTTTGTACATGAACAAGACGATTCCTTAGTGTTGGGGAATCGTCACGACTTCACGACTCATGCTTTTCGCTCCACCAGAGCACGTTCGCACACGGCTTCGGTAGCGCCGAAGAAAAAAGAGATAAACTACCCCCCCCCCCCCCCCCCCCCCTACGGAATCATGTCGCTGGTCCTGCTTTCAGTAACCAGGAAAAAAATGAAGACCGCCAGATCACACAGTCCGTGTATCCATAAATAGAGGTGCAAGGCGAATGTGCACGGAATTACATTCATGAAGCAGGTGCCATTCGTATATTGTTAAGTCATCGCGTTTTAAAAACTCATGAAGCATGACTGTGAAGCTGTCTCCCCTAACTTATCAAACTGTACCTGGAAAACAAACTTTAAAATGAAGCAAAGAAAACGAACAAAACAAAAAAAAGAAACAAACAACAACTTCAAAATGAAACAAATACAGAGATAAGTAAATAAGGTAACTGAAAATAAAAGGATTCTTTTCTTTCTCAATATATATCCATGAGCTTTTTTTTTTCTTCTTCTTCTTCTTTCTTCTTCAGAACATTCAGAAATAAACTCCTAATATAATCGTATTCTATTATCACCCTATAACATTGGCCATTCAGATCACCATCGTCATTGATGTTCCTGAACAGTACTCCAAAAATTCACACATTTGCTCAGCATGTTTTTCCTCTTCAACTAAAATGTTCAGCTCATATATCCACACACGGATCCTGTTCATGCGATTAAACCGATAAGATAATTTGCAGGATTGGGTTTATAGGCATCGTAGTAATAACGATAACTATGGCAGCAAAATACACGTCCGTGGGAGTGACCTGCCCAGTCTTGTCTTTCAGATATGAGAACAGATCAAAAATTGTATCAATCGTTTATCAATAGACTCTCGTTTTAGTCGAATCATCTATTTGATTTAGCTAACCATGCTGTCTGACGATCCCCGATAATGACGAAAATTTCCGCTTCGTAATGGGACACGCTTCTTGTAGCTTTTAGATTTCTGTCATTTATGATGACCGCTGATATATTACTGAGAGTCGGGGCTTACAATACTGGTGGAGGAAGTCAAATCGAATTAAGCGAATCATGCACCGCGCGAGTATTTTCAACAAACATAAACCGCAAGCATTCCTATGCTTGTAGTAGGCTATTGTTGGTGACTCGGTTGAATTAGGCTTTGAAGCGGAACAAATTTAACCCGCTGGAGCGGTCGCAAAGTAATATTTGAATAAATGCTTGTCCTCCTTTCAATCATTCTTGTCTTCTTTTCATATAACTTCACCCGATAAACGATTTGGCTTGTACTAGTGCTCTCTCTCTCTCTCTCTCTCTCTCTCTCTCTCTCTCTCTCTCTCTCTCTCTCTCTCTCTCTCTCTTAAATCATTCTTGTCTTCTTTTCATATAACTTCATCAGATAAAACAATTTGGCTTGTACTAGTGCTCTCTCTCTCTCTCTCTCTCTCTCTCTCTCTCTCTCTCTCTCTCTCTCTCTCTCTCTCTTCTCTCTTAAATCATTCTTGTCTTCTTTCATATAACTTCATCAGATAAACGACATTGCTTGTACTAGTGCTATACTATATATATATATATATATATATATGCTGTACTATATATATATATATATATATATATATATATATATATATATATATATATATATATACAGAACACTTAAGCTTACTTCCTCAAACTTTCTCCTCATTTTACTTTTCCGTGAAATTTTTCTTCTCATTTTACTTGTCTGTGAAATTGTGACTGCTTTAGGTTGTTGTTGTATTCTGTTTTTGAACCTTCAGACGTGAGAATACCACCGGGTGGCCGGTGGTAGGCCTATCTCCTCTTGATGCCAAGGAAGAACCAACACAATCAGCCTGGTTCCACTGATGCGCCGGAATCAGCAGATAAAAGGCGCCTTTGGGCAGGCAAAACAAACAGATCTATTCAAGCGCCGTTTTTTGTTTCCAGTTTTCTTTCTACCCTCTCTCCATCCCTCTCCTTTTTTTTTTTCGTATAAAACTATGCAAAAACGTTGTTTTATAGACGGAGATATTGTTGATCCGCATATGTTTACTTCAACTCCTTATTTGTTACACACACATACATACACACACACACACACACACACACACACACACACACACACACACACACACACACACACACACACGTGCGCGCGCTCACACACACACACACACACACACACACACACACACACACACACACACACACACACACAGAGAAAAAGAAACACCCGAAGGTGCTGGGGAGGACCCAGAGAAGCACTGTCTTCACCTGCCTTTTGAGCAGTCCTGTACCACCCTTGGAGGCCTGCGCTGTGTTGACGATGGGTACAGGCACGCGCAGGACACTCCATTAAGATATCAAGGGATATAACTGCTCCTGAACAGAGGTAAATCAGACTACAGGATGCAACTCATAACAGCCTTAAAGTAGCATCCCCATGGGTGTACCAGCCCGTATTTCATGACTGCAGAGGCCACCGGCGAAAAAACACCACCCTCCTGCTGTCGAGCACACTCCACAGACCCAACCACCCCTGCCCACGGACCGATGAAGACAGTGCCACTCCAGACACAGCAAAGCTTTCGCCATACGGTCTTATGTGCCCTCAAGAGAGAATCCACATACACACACACACACGTGCGCGCTCACACACACACACACACACACACACACACACACACACACACACACACACACATATATATATATATATATATATATATATATATATATATATATATATATATATTACGAATACCACTAAAATGCCTATTTTTAACATATATATATATATATATATATGTACACACACACACACACACACACACACACACACACACACACACACACACACACACACATTCTTTAAAAAAAAA
>JADBJO010000835.1:260000-272500 GCA_016801955.1 Conus betulinus
TTTGGTGTTTTAGAAATCTATAGGACAAAGATTTTCCACCAGTTGTTTTTTTAGAAAATCTTTTTGAATAAGTTATATGTGTATTAAAAAATTTTTTTTTTAGAAAGTCCTTTTGAATAAGTTGTATGAGTATCTCTATTTTTTAACCATCATTGAGAGGGGCCTACAACGGGATGACAGCCCTGATATACCCTGTGTGATCAGCTGGGTTATAAGCAACATGAATTGAATTGTATTTGTGTGTCTGATCTGTATATCACTTTTTTTTTTTTTTTTTTTTTTTTTTTTTTTTTTCTGTCCCAACCTCTGCACCACCTCAGAGGCAGTGTACCCACGCCGTTCATTTTTTCTCTTTCTTTTCTTTTCCTTTTTTTTTTTCATGACAGATTCATGAATTCAGAACAAGGAACACTCATCGTAATTACAGGTACCCCGGAGACAAGTACCCAGTGATCGCCTTGAAGGGAGCCCCGGCCAGTTTCCCAGTGACCCAGGAGTTTGTTCCCTTGCAGCGTTACCTGCAGTGGTCAGAGGGTCTGGAAAAACAAGCTGACGATTACATCAACACTCACTTCCCAGGGGAGACTTTTATCGGCATCATCTGCGCAATGGCCCTGATTGGGTAAGAAATGGTGATTGACAGGGACCGCTTTTTGAGTGGTGGTTCGCTGGGCAGTGTTGTTTGTGGTGTGTATTTATCAATGCATGCATAAGTGTGTATGCAAGTTTGCAGATTATGTTCTTTGACTTAATTTAAAAGAATAATCAAAACAGGTTTTCAGTTTTCTATCTTTTCTCAGAGCCAGTCAAAGAAATTCCTGCATTCCTTTTTTCTTGTTTTATTTATTTATTTATTTATTTTTATCAGGTCGTGGAGAAGAGAAAGATAAGTCCCAAAACTTACCCTTTCATTCTGCTTTTGCTTTTTCTAACTCACTCTCTGAAACTCTGGCATGGCAATTGCTACATCAGCAGATTCCTTGGAGGATTGCTTTCATTTTTATGGCATTTAGCCATTCGATGCAGACACAAAAAATCATGAAAGTACCAAAATCCAAGGAAAAAAAAAAAAAGATGTGCTCTTTATTTGTCAGCTTTTCTCTTTTTTTTTCATTGAATTTTTACTTCATCTTATTTCTTCTTGAAAATTTATGGGATGAATATCTTTTCACCTTAAAAATGAAAAAAAAATTGAAAATAAACTGTTTTGAAAACTTAATTGAAGCAGATACAATGTGAACAGTTATGTTATCATTAAGATGAAAGCACATGTGGGATCACTGTCAGATGAAATCATGTGTGGAAAAAATTATCAGTAAGTTGAAAACGCATATAAGAACAGTTGTGTCAGACATGTGGGGATCAGGTGTCAGTCATGTGGGGATCAGGTGTCAGTCATGTGGGGATCAGGTGTCAGACATGTGGGATCAGGTGTCAGTCATGGGGGATCAGGTGTCAGACATGGGGGGATCAGGTGATCAGGGTGTCAGACATGGGGGATCAGGTGTCAGACATGGGGGATCAGGTGTCAGACATGTGGGATCAGGTGTCAGACATGGGGGATCATCAGGTGTCAGACATGTGGGGATCAGGTGTCAGACATGGGGGATCAGGTGTCAGACATGGGGGATCAGCTGTCAGACATGGTGTCAGCTGTCAGACATGGGGATCAGCTGTCAGACATGTGAGATCAGGTGTCAGACATGGGGGATCAGGTGTCAGACATGGGGGATCAGGTGTCAGACATGTGGGATCAGGTGTCAGACATGGGGGGATCAGGTGTCAGACATGGGGGATCAGGTGTCAGTCATGTGGGGATCAGGTGTCAGACATGGGGGATCAGGTGTCAGACATGGGGGATCAGGTGTCAGACATGGGGGATCAGGTGTCAGACATGGGGGATCAGGTGTCAGACATGGGGGATCAGGTGTCAGACATGTGGGATCAGGTGTCAGACATGGGGGATCAGGTGTCAGACATGGGGGATCAGGTGTCAGACATGGGGGATCAGGTGTCAGTCATGGGGGATCAGGTGTCAGTCATGGGGGATCAGGTGTCAGACATGGGGGATCAGGTGTCAGACATGTGATCAGGTGTCAGACATGGGGGATCAGGTGTCAGACATGTGGGGATCAGGTGTGAGACAGGTGAGATCAGGTGTCAGACATGGGGATCAGGTGTCAGACATGGGGGATCAGGTGTCAGACATGGGGATCAGGTGTCAGACATGTCAGATCATGGGGGATCAGGTGGGATCAGGTGTCAGACATGGGGGATCAGGTGTCAGACATGGGGGATCAGGTGTCAGTCATGGGGGATCAGGTGTCAGACATGTGGGGATCAGGTGTCAGACATGGGGGATCAGGTGTCAGACATGTGGGGATCAGGTGTCAGACATGGGGGATCAGGTGTCAGACATGTGGGGATCAGGTGATCAGGTGTCAGTGTCAGACATGGGGGATCAGGTGTCAGTCATGGGGGATCAGGTGTCAGACATGGGGGATCAGGTGTCAGACATGGGGGATCAGGTGTCAGACATGTGGGGGGGATCAGGTGTCAGATCAGACATGGGGATCAGGTGTCAGTCATGGGGGATCAGGTGTCAGACATGGGGGATCAGGTGATCATGGGGGATCAGCTGTCAGACATGGGGGATCAGGTGTCAGTCATGGGGGATCAGGTGTCAGTCATGGGGGATCAGGTGTCAGATGGGGGGATCAGCTGTCAGTCATGGGGGATCAGGTGTCAGACATGGGGGATCAGCTGTGTGGGGGTCAGGGGGATCAGGGATCATCAGGTGTCAGACATGGGGGATCAGGTGTCAGTCATGTGGGGATCAGGTGTCAGGTGTCAGACATGGGGGATCAGGTGTCAGACATGGGGGATCAGGTGTCAGTCATGGGGGATCAGGTGTCAGGTGTCAGTCATGGGGATCAGGTGTCAGACATGGGGGATCAGGTGTCAGTCATGGGGGATCAGGTGTCAGTCATGGGGGATCAGGTGTCAGACATGGGGGATCAGGTGTCAGACATGGGGGATCAGGTGTCAGACATGGGGGATCAGTGTCAGGACATGTGGGATCAGGTGTCAGACATGGGGGATCAGGTGTCAGACATGGGGGATCAGGTGTCAGACATGGGGGATCAGGTGTCAGACATGGGGATCAGGTGATCAGGTGATCAGTGTCAGACATGGGGGATCAGGTGTCAGACATGGGGGATCAGGTGTCAGACATGTGGGATCAGGTGTCAGACATGTGGGATCAGGTGTCAGACATGGGGGATCAGGTGTCAGTCATGTGGGATCAGGTGTCAGTCATGTGGGATCTGGTGTCAGACATGTGGGATCAGGTGTCAGACATGTGGGATCAGGTGTCAGACATGTGGGATCAGCTGTCAGTGAGATGAAACCACATGTGGGAACAATTGTCAGAGAGCTGTAACAATGTGTGTGTGTGTGTGTGTGTGTGTGTGTGTGTGTGTGTGTGTGTGTGTGTGTGTGTGTGTGTGTGTGTGTGTGTGTGTGTGTGTGTGTGTGTGTGTGTGTGTGTGTGTGTGTGTGTGTTGTGTGTGTGTGTGTATGCGTGTGTTTGTGTGTGTGTGTGTGTGCGTGTGCGTGTGCTAAATTGTTAAAGAAATCCTGCTGGCATCAGAGTTCAAACAACCCGGTTCTTTGCTTGCTTAAAACCTTCCTGACTTCTGACTGACTGTCATTTCAGCCTTTTTTTTCTTCTGTTTTTAGTTAAATGTGGTCTTGCAAAGCTAATCAAACCTGTTCTTATATTGCATACAACACAGTATTTGACATTTGCGCTGGGTGGTCTGAATGTGAATTTGATGATGCTTCCATTTGTCATGATTGTTATATCACAAGAAGGTCTGTGCATTTTCATGCAAAGTCAGCTGCCAGTAAGTCTACCTTGTACAAGCCAAGAGGTTTGCCAAAAGCTAAGTTTCTGGCATAATTTCTGCATAGCTTGACAATGATATGCTGCACGCTTTTTGTGACAAAATGCTATGCCAAAAACAAGAATGTAAAAAGAAGTTTATTAAAGCACTTCATGAATTAAGCTGTGGCTTAAACAGAACTGAAACAACATAGATCTTTATATGGTAGACTGTTTTTGTCAAAGGTGGCCAAGTTCAGTGAGGAAGGGAAGAAAAAGCAGAAGAAATATTTCTGATGACAATCGTGATTTTGCTACCATATCTACTGATTTAGTCATTAGCCATTTCGAAATTTTGTAGGTCAAGAAAAAAAAGTGTAAATGAAGATTTTTTGGCTTTGATTCATTGTAGAGTAAAAAGCAAATTTCAACTGAGAGTGCTCTTGTGATATTTGTGCAGGAGTACTACACTTAGATTTGGAATGCTACTCTTAAAATATCAAAATGCTACATTTTGTGCTCTTTAGGCCATGGCAGCTGTGCAGTCCAGTCTCCAGAGTAAAGTTTCACATAATTTTCAAGGTTCTGTTAGAGGCTTTTTTTCATTTACTGATAACTGTCTGTAGTGTGCCATCACTGGGATTGCTATGGAACCAGCGCAAGTGATGCTAGCTATACATACATGTAGGAGACAGAATGAGCTATTGAATTGGTACGGAAAATTAGAGTGAGCCAAAAGATATCTTTTATTTATATAAAAGGAGAGAGAAAGAGAAGGCAAATGTTGATTAACTACTTGTTTTCTGTTGTTACTTGCATCTGTTTTATTCCTATACAGACAAGTCCTTGAAAACCCTTAAAAGAAGTCCATGATGCATAAAGAAAATGAATTAATTTTGCACCTGCAGAAAGTGTCCATTTCCCTATCATTGCCACAAATCAGATTCTGTTGAAAGTCTGGAAAAAATCTTTAAAAAGTTCTTTTTTTTTTATTGTAAGTCTGAATGAATCATGCATAATGACTTGGGAAGAACAGGTGTGTTTTTGTAATTTTTCATTGTTTTGATATTGTTTACGTAGGGTTATTTCCTTCTCCGAGTCATAGCCTTAAGAACTCCTAGAATGTATTTCTTGAGGTGGAATGTATGCACACTGAGTGATGGACAGCAGTGGACGACAATCAAACTGGTGATGGTGACAACAATGACAGGTCAATGCATGCGAGCATGCCAAGGGAAGCACCAGCTTCATGTCATCACCTCAGTGCCTGGGCTACGGGAACGACAGACCCATCACCGCAGAGCTGTGTCTGCCCTCCCCAAAAACACATTCTCAGGTAAGCCTCAGGATCCTGTTTTTAATGCCTTATAGTAATAACATGCATTTCTTGTGCTTAGCATGTTGCAAACTTGAATAGCTCACAGTGAAAGACACAGGCACACAGACATATACTTATGCAGACAACACACACACATGCAGGCGCACACGCATGCACACGTGACAAACACACAAACACGCTGAGAGACTCCTACACATTCACCACACACACTGAACAGGTCAGAAATCAAGCAAGGGAAGAAGGGGAATAAGAAATCCCAGTGATACTGTGTTGGTTTTAAGGATCCAGGATTCCAGTTAGCAAGTCAGGAAAGCTTGCTTTGAGTTTGAATCCTTGGATATGGAACATACACCTGGGGATAGTAAACATCAATGGTTTACAGTCTTTGCAATAAAATGTATTTTGCAGTCAAAAAGCAGAAACGTAGCACCACAGCCCACCCTATACCTCCACACCCTAAAGCCCGCTCACCTGTGCTACACAGGTTTTTAGAAGGCCTCTGACAGGAAAAGGAAGATCTAGTTGCAAAGTGAGGAGACTGCAGGCCGAAATCTAAACAAATTTTAAATGAAATAAATAGTGAACCGCGCCAAGAAAACATAGACAAACAAATCACAAGACAAAACACGATGTGTTTCGACCTCTTAGGTCTTCTTCAGGCAAGATACAAAACACTCAGGACAATGAAAATGAACAAGCAATCACTTACCTTCATTTACTTCAGGAAAAGGAAACTTTGCAACATTTGTGCAAAATCCTGAAATCCAAGAAACTGTGGGAGAGTGAAGGTACCTTGAAGGAATTGGTCTCCATTTAACTGGTAAAATCACTTATCAGAAAGCAGGAACCTTTTGTTTCAGTTATCTTGGTGGTGATGTAACAGTTATCTAGAAAGCGAAAGAAAACTTTGAGAGTGTGTTATCTTCATCCAGCAACAATTAAGACTCTGATCTGTAGTGATGGAGGTGACTTCATGTGTCTTTACATAAATTCATTAACGTCACATTGCATTTTGCAGAGAGATCAAAAAAGCCGTGGATTCTACCAAAGCTACTGTTGTCTATGTGGCCACTGACAAGGACCCCATGTTGGATCAGTTGAATAAAGGTCTCGGTGATAAGGTGACGTACAGCCTCAAGACATCACTGGTTGTGTGTGAGTGTGTGTGTGTGTGTGTGTGTGTGTGTGTGTGTGTGTGTGTGTGTGTGTGTGTGCGTGTGTGTGTGCGTGTGTGTGTGTGTGTGTGTGTGTGTGTGTGTGTGTGTGTGGTGTGGGGGGGGTTGGTTTTTGTTTGCATTTGCTTTTTAATTTTGCTTATTGTTTATTTTTCTTTCATGCATCTACTGCAGTTAAAACTCCTATCCAAAGGTCGTGGTTTGAGTGGGATTCAGATGAAAGGCTATAACAAAAAATGTGATAACAAAAGTAAAAAAAAAAAAAAACTACCACCCAACGAAAGCCCCAAAACAGCAAACAAAAAAAAAAAAGCGCCTGTCCATGTATGTTAAATCTCTTTGTATCCTTCATAAAAGAGTATGGTGTTGCGTGTCGATGGTACACACGTGCACACACACACACACACACACACACACACACACACACACACACACACACACAGACCGCAGATTTTGATAGGAGCAAGGAAAATAATGCTATTATTAGCTGATAATGTTATGTAAACACAGAATTGCCACCCCCAAATTTTGAACATTGTGAATTCCAGATGTGCAATGTTTGCCTGAAATCATTTTAAACTAAACATTCCTGATGTGTAATGCCAATAGAGAAGTGGTCAGTTCTTTTTTTCAATGATGAAAAAAGTTTTCAGATTGATGGATTTGTGAAACGCCCAGTTGATTGTTGGAGTTCAGGGGGAAGACTGCACAAAAGGAGGAAGGGATGGAGGAGCGAGAGAGGAGGAGGGAGGGAGAGGTGATTCGTAGGGAGTCTGGAATCCTTGTAACTCCTTTTCCCACCTCCCAAACCCTGACCTTTTCCCTGGCTGATCTGCCCCTGTTCGGTTCATTCCCACGCAATCCACACGGTGTACTTACGGGTTTCAGGTGAAGGTGTTCCACCAGGACCCCTGGCTTCCCCAGCTGGACCTCCTCATCCTGGGCAAGGCCAACCACTTCATCGGCAACTGCGTCTCCTCCTTCACAGCCTTTGTGGCCCGCCAGCGACAGGTGAACCAAAAACCCACCACCTTCTGGGCCTTACCTGACCAGTGATTGCCGCAGAAACTGAAGGCTCTTGCCGCCTTTGTTAGTACAGGTGGAAGGGTTTGTTTGTTTTATTTTACATTTGTTTCTCTTGACTCGCCAGCCAGTCAGTGGTTGAGGTTGCATCCCATCATGCAAAGGTGTTTTGGAAACGGTAGATTGTCAGGGACGGCGAGATGCTCCAGGGTTATGGACCAAATGAACATGATTTTTTTCTGTAGCTGTTAAATTGTTTTGGGTCAAGCCAGTGCTGTATGTCGACTAGAAATGAGAATGAACGGCGGGTTTGAACATTGTCTGTGCTATGATGAGTTGACAAGAACAAGGTATGAATATTTGTATATGGACAGGGAGGGGAGGAGACTATTCTGTTTGTGCTGATGCTACCTTTGCCAAAGATGAAAATGATTTTCCTCATTAAATTATATTTTGATTTACCATTCTGTTACAACACACACACACACACACACACACACACACACACACACACACACACACACACAAGTATACATATGTTATGCTGATGTGATTTTAAACACACATACACAGTCCCCAAATCTGAAAGAACGCACACGTTTGGCACAGATGGCCGTAAAGCAGACACATGTTTTGTGCTGATTACACACAGGCCATTGTGTTCACACAGTAGAACAATACCCCTTCAGTAGAGACACAGTTCCAGCCCACAGCCAACCGTGCCTTGCCCCTGTGTGGTGGTGAACAGCGCTTTTGAGGAAACATGATTAACAGGAAAGCAAGAGAATCGCGGGAGCGACAGTAATCTTGTATCCTTTTTTTTTTTTTTTTTTTAGCTTTATATTACACACTAACATTTTTGGTTCACTATGTATTCCCCTATTCATATAGTACAGCTTTTATAGTTTAGTTTTCATTTCATTACTTTAGTTTGCTGTAGCCTTTAAACTGTAGTATTCCTTCCATTATTTTGATCTTTTACAAATAAATACAAGAGGAGTTGGAAGTAGTGCATATAAAGTTACTGTGCATTGTCCATCTAAGAGTTGTTTCCCTTGTACCACAAGCTATCTAAGGCTGTCTTTGTAGTATTGTAGATGAGTTTTGTTTTCTGAATGACAAACAAAAATGTTTCACAAGGGTGAACTGTACTTACATTTTATTAAGTGCGCCATTTGACAGGTATATGAATTATAATTACACAAACACAATAAACATTGGCTGTATAATTGGCTAGTGTATACACTTACTTATAAACATAACAGATTTTCAACTGTTACAGATTATATTTACAAACCCTCTTGGTGTACAAAAGTGCCAAGTCCTTCTGCAAACAGTTTCCTGTCATTCATGTTGGGATAGTTTTCATAAATACTTTGTTTTGTTTTTTTTGTTGGTTGTGCATTCGTTTCTTCTGTGCATGTATGTGTGTGTATATGTATGTCTGTATATGTGTGTTTAGGATTTTTTTTTTTTTTTTTTAAAGCGTTGGTGCAGGGATGGAATGGGAGCCGAAGAGGAATTAGCAACAATGTATTAAATTTGCTGTATTAGCATGCACATAAACCATGTTTTGCATTTGCAATAACCCCAGGTTTTTACAGAGTATTCTGAGTAAGTATTTCAAGAAATATTAAGGTGCTGTTTGACTGTTAGCATAGGTGTACTTGAGTATTCCCATGACATCTCACAAGTTGTGCATAAGCCGACTGTGTGTGTGTGTGTGTGTGTGTGTGTGTGTGTGTGTGTGTGTGTGTGTGTGTGTGTGTGCTCTGAAGATGGAAGACATGTCACAAAGTCTCATCCAGGTGACAGAAGTCGATCATCATTCCAAGCGCAAGACACGTTTTTTTTTTTTTTCCACAATGGATATGTTTGCTTGAGAGTGAGGAGTGGGGAAGAAATGATGCTGTGTGAGAGATATCCATGAAAAAAAAAAAATGCTGTACGAATATTGTATGAGAGTCATCAATGGAAAAAGTGCTCTATGTATATTGGGGGGGAGGGTGGGGGGGGGGGGGGGGGGAGGGGTATGCCATAAAGAAATGTTTAGGGAAAAATATGTTGTCTTAACTAAGGATGTCTTTGGGAAAAAAAAAAAATGTGAAAGGTGTCCAGGAAAACATTTGCAATGAAAGATGTTCAGATGGAGTGGGGGGGGGGGGGGGGGGGTGTGTTGGTGGAGGGATGCTGATGGATGATGCTGCGATGTTCATGTCTAAAATACTATGTGGTGTAAGAGATTCGTAGGGTAAAACATGTTGTATGAGAAATGTTCAAGAAAAATAATGTATGAATTTTTTTTTTTTTTTTGTAAATGTCATTAATTATAGTAATTAGCCAGAAAATCAAGATGATTTTTCACAGTTCTGAATTAGGTTAATCAACCAAATGTTGTATGAGAAATGTTCAAGAAAAATAATGTATGAATTTTTTTGATAATGTCAATTGTCATTAATATAGTAATTAGCCAGAAAATCAAGGTGATTTTCCTCAGTTCTGAATTAGGTTAATCAACCATGGAAGTGATTTGTACAAATGTATTAACGAAAACACATAGTGTGTGATGGCTCTTGACATTCTGTTCAAAATCAAGAAACGCTTGTAATTAGAAAAGAAAATCATGGCTACTTTGTCATGTAAACACATTGTCTGCTTTGTGGGTGTTCTTCTCCCGTACAGTCTTCTTGATGATTTTTGGACTGTATGTGTTGCTCCACTCATACATGAATCCTCAAATTCCACGTTACTTATTTCGATGATGTTGTCCAAGTTTATAAAACAATGCATCTTTTTCAGTGGATGAAATGTCTGTGTATGATGTCCAGAACACCACCACGTTTTTTGTTAATGGTATGTCTCTGTTATGACTCTTTGCCAGAGATACCCATTTTTTTTCATGGGGAAAAAAAAAGGGAAAAAAAAAAAGGCCAGGCAAGCTTAACCTCCCACTTTGCACTCGTCATCTTGCGGTGTTCTACATATTCACAGGATCTAGAAAGTCAAAAAAGACAAACATTGGCTTGGCTTTGCTTTATGTAGTGTATCACAAGGTTTTACACTTTCAGGTTAGAAGGTAGAGACGTTCTGCATCTTTTTAAAACAAGCAAGAGGTTTTCATCTCCATTTTTCTTACAACAACTTGGGTTTTTTGTTTGTTTGTTTGTTGTTGTTGTTTTTTTTTGCTGCAAAAGGAGTGGATGGAGGGTGGTGTTCTCTAATCAAAGGGAAATGAAAAAAAAAAAAGAAAGGAAGAAAATTAATCTTTAAGAAAAAAAAAACTTGGATCCATTTTTGTCAGTGATAACATATAATTGGTAAAAATGTTTTTACTTCAGTGTCTACATAAAAGAAAATATTAACATCAGTTGTACAAGCAACAATGGCTCTCAGAAGCTTTGCACCGATTTATCATCAGTTGTTTTGTAACTATAGACATCTATGACCCTGTGATATGAATCACACAAGCCAAGCCAAGTCAGTGCGAACTCCACCAAGTTTAACTCTCAACAAAACCAAATCTGAAGCATAAAGAGAGATATATCGCAGTTTGTACTTAAAATACTGAACGAAGTTGGTGCTTTTCACTTTTTTTTTGGATGGTTTTGTTTTATTGTTTCTTTTTTTTTGTAATTGACAGCATTTAAATGAACTCATGAACCACATTGCTTTTTCCTACTCACTTTCCAATGTCACAAAATAGTGGGAAAAAAGATCTGACAGAAGTAAAATGAAATGTTAATAAGATACAAACTGCAAATTATCAATTGGAAAATGTAAAGCTTGCTGCTGATGCTTTTGCTATTTGAATTCCACATGTTGTTAATGTACGTTAGTGCGTCTGTGTGTGTGAGTGTTTATGGTGTGGACTGCACTGAGAAAATGAAACTAGTTTGATTGAAACAGAATGTAAATGAGGACAGACTCACTTAATTTAAAAATCCATGTAACAAGAAGTAAGTACTGTAATTTTTGGCTGCTGTATGTAAAATATTCATTCAGTTGAGTATAGGTAGACATGGATTTCAAACATATCTGTAATTTCAAACTTTGTCATTACATATTTCATGGACATCATTCCCACCCCATCCCAGCCCTCCACCGCCCAGGTTTATTGATTCTGCACCACTACCAACACTGCCACCACCCTACTATCAACACCTCAACCCTCACCCCCACTGCTTTAACCTCGCCCTCCAAGCCCCCCAATCCCCCCCCCCCCCCCGCCCCCCCCCCCCCCCCTTCTCCCCCTCCCCCCCCCCCCCCCCCCCACCACCTACCCATATTCCACTTGTAAATCTGGTAACAGAATTATTTTGTGTCTGTTGGGTATCCGATATGTTTATTTGGATTTATAACCACAACAAAACCTGGAATGCTCTCGGACATCAGGTAAGAATTCTTTTTTTAACATAAATTTTTGTCAGTGAATGGTTTTTATTTTATTTACATGAAGTTTATTCTTGAGTTTTGTTTGAATAAAAAAAAACCCATGCTATTTGATGCTGGCTCCCAGTCCATTTTGATTTTGACCCATTTAAGTTGAGGCTCAGAGCGTCAAGTCAATGCTGTTTTGTATTACACATTGAAACATATAGGTAACAGAACAAGAATTCACACATATGATGTTGACTTCCAGCTGTGTGCGTCTGTCTGACATATTATATGGATGTGAACATTATTGTGCTTCTTTATCATTTCATTTGATTGAGATTTTGTGTGCCTCTGTGCTGTGCATTCAAATGCATGAAAGGGACACTACTGTTTATGTTTGATGTTACTCTGTGGCACTTAAAAACTAGTACAATCAGATATATATATAGAGCATGTCAGATACATGGGGTGTGATATTCAAACATCTTGCCTTATTGATGTTTAATCAATGTAAGATTGCGTTTAATAACTCTGAATCTCAAGATACATGCACTGATCAGACTTTGTATGTGAGATGCTTTATACTGTCCTGTTGAATCGTTTGGTAACAATTTTTTGATTATTTTGTGATGTTTATTTTCATAGGACTGCAACCATATACTTACTTATGCACTGCTCACTGGAGTTATCCATCAACATTATC